>CAJUYH010000594.1:3312-62077 GCA_910591685.1 Galerucella tenella
TTTTTGTCCTTTATCCCCATTTTTTTTCTTCTCTTTTTTATTTTACATTTATATCTGTGCACTTATGTATAGATATTTTATATAGATATATATATGTATATGTAATATATGGTTTATATAGTATATATATATATATATATATATATATATATTTGAGTGCACTACGTCCGCGTTTTCATATGCCCAAACGCCCAAAAGTAGAAAGAAGCATCCTGAGATAAGCAACAAGAAAAAGCAAATTCCCCCCTTCCCCTTTTCTGTGTGTGAGTGTGTATGTGTGCGTGTGTGTTACATTCGTTTCTTTCTTTCTTTCTTTAGTTTTCTTTTTCTTTTCTCTCTTCATTTTTTATTTATTTTTTTTTTTTTCCTTTCGTTTTACCATTTGGTGAGAGCCCATCTCCCGCGCGCGCGTTCCTTACCGCCATCGCCGTCATGGCAACTCGACGATCATCCGGGTGGACCAAGCGGCGCTGGGCATGAGAGTTGACACCAGCGGTTTTTTTTTTTTTTTATAAAAGAGTTTGTCACATGTGAGTAGAATTATTGATGCAATGCTCTATTGTGATTTGGATGTAGATACTTTTGTTTTTTCGTTTCTTTTTTTTTTTTTTTTTATTGATATTTATAATGTGAGAGAGTAGATTGCTTTTGGTGTGTTGCGTGTTTTGCGAGCCCAGTAACGGAATATAATGAGAATTCAGTGTCATGTGTAATTAATTGTCAGATTATTATTTCTCTCTGTTTTCATTTTTTCTATAAATTTGCCATTTTTTTTGTTTTTGTCTTTCTATTTATTTATTTATGTTCTTTTTTTTTTTTCATTTTTTTTTTGTTGTCTCTCGTGTCCTCCATCCAATTGGTATATTTTGATAATAAAAATTTTTTTTTTTTTCTTCCCATCTTTCTTTTATTTCATTCTTGGACCATACATTTATTACCGCTGGGTCGCGCCTCGCTCGCTCGCTCGCTCGCGCGCGTGCCACACACGGCCGTGTATTTCTCTTACTCGTTTGCTTTCATTTTACATACATACATACATATATACATGCATACAGATACTTATTACATACCGGTGTTGTCTCCGCACTTGACACTAAAATCATTCGCACTCTCGGCATGTACCTTTGTTTCTCATCATTGGCCAATCGGAAAAAAATCTTTTAAAAAATATCTAATATGCCATTACTTAATCAATGATTCGGTTAATAAAAAGAGAATAAAAGAATTTAATGTGAAAAAAAAAAAAACAAAAAATTTATGTTCACTGTATTTTGAAACGTAAAACAAAAAAAAATCAAAAGGGATGTTGAAACATTTTCTATTGGTTATTATTGATAAAGCAGTCCCATATAATTCATTTTGTTTAATTAATAATTGTCTGTGTTATCATTATCACCACTGTGCCAATGTTAATAACAACAATCGGTAACAAAAAGAAAGCAAATAAAATAAAAATTCATTGTCTGAAATTATTTCAAGTCGCGGGCCCATAAAGCCTTGATATATGTAACGGATGTCCCATTGATTGCGCAGGGTCAAAGGCAGAGCGCATCAATGGCCCTAGAATCAAATGGTAACAACGTGGTGTGGTTGAACGCAACTCGTTCTGATCAAATACAGCAGGTATGCCCGCGCATTCGAGCAAACAAAGAGCCCAAAAAAAAAATAAATAAAAATAAAGCCCGTCCCTCCCCCCCTCTTTCCTATCAAAAAATCAAATTAATATTGTTTCTTTTGTTTCCTATAATCGTCAATAGAGTAACAAAAATTTCTGTTAACAAATAACATTATTATTACATCCACAATTGTTTATTCTTACTGGCGCCACTCCTTCTTTATTTTTACCACTGTCATATTGCAATCCAAGTAGATATGTAGAATATAATTTTGATTTTATTTAACTATTATTTGTGATTTTGTTTTTGTTTATTTTTTTTTGTTTTTTTTTTGTTTTTTTTTTGTTCTGTTATTGCATAGCACGTGGTAAAAAACGAGACACTGCACATTGATAATAGCGATAATCATCAGCAGCGTCATATTCATCATCAATCGCAGCATCAACTTCGCTATCATCGAAATTTAATTAAAATACCAAATCAACAGGGTCAACAGGTTGAGCAACCAGTCAAGTGTTCCATGTTTACTCAAACGGAGCAGACTAATAGTTTTACACAAACGGAACAGAGTAATTCAAGTTACGCGGATCAAAGACAGGTAATTATTTAATTACGAATACAACATTTTATATTTTATATTGTGTTTTAATTTTGATTTGACACAAATTTGAGAAAACGAAATATAAACTAAATATAAAGTTATGGCGTTTTTTGTTGGAGCCTGTTCTATAACTAGTGATCATTATAACTTCTTGCAGGTTAATTGAAAATGATTAAAATAAGAAAAAATTATTATTTTAATAGTTAATTTCTAACTGCCCTTAATCTCTTGAATAAACAAATTTTTTGATATTGTGTCATCTGATTTTTCATTTTTTGTTCATAGCCACAATCAGCGACAATGTTTGACCCACAGCAAATACAACAGCAGCAAGCTGCACAAAGTCAACAATCGCAGCAACAGCAAACGCAACAGATGTATGTAACGGAGAAAAAAGAGGATAAATCCCAACAACAAACAGCTGCTGCTGAATTTCCATTTTACTACAATGTGAATATGTTGCAAAAAGTACAGACAAATGCAGTGAGCACAATTGGTGCTATTACCACTGACGATAAAGGCTGTTATCGTTTTGATGTACAGCCAGTTGGTTACAATACATTATTGAATCAAATGAGTATAGCTGCAGCAACAAATGCAACATTTAAATGTGACATTTGTGGATTGGTTTTTGGACACATGAGTTTGTTGAATCACCATAAGAGAATTCACAATACAACACCGAGTAATATACAGCAGCCACAGCAGGTTGTCGTGCAAACACCAACCACTGTCACTGTTGCATCGACACCAGAACGGCCGTATACGTGTGATGTTTGCGGCGCATGTTTTGCATTGCCAGGCGAATTGAAAAGTCACAAAACAAATATGCATCAAAAGCCAAAAGTCCAAGTGTGCGAAGAATGCGGTAGTGAAGATCCCTGCGAGCATCATCCTACCAAAGTTAAAAAGAGTATGTGCCAATATTCCTATTATTTATCACATAATTATTTAACTGTTCTATTTAATTTTTTTATCTACTCATCATTTTTTCTTTCTATTCTTTTATCATTTATTTATATGCATTTTCATGGTATTTTTATAGCAATCAAACCTGGTCATCATCCGGTAAAACGACGAGGAGTTACCAGCGTTACCAAGTGCCACAAATGCAATGGAACCGGAATTATTTTTATTGGTAGGTGAATTTATATTTACTTCGATTTTGATTGAGTAGAAGCAAAAATAGGGAATTGAAATAGCAATAAAGAAATGAATAAAATGGAAATAAAGATGAAAAAGAAAAAAAAAAGAAAATGATAATTCCTCTCGAGCGCAATTATTCATCGAGCAAATATTATTCATACGTTTCTGCTACTTTGCTGTATTTTTTTTTAAATTCTTTTTCCATTTATGGCGAATTGTGTAGAAGAAGTGATGAATATTTAATAATATGAGGGAATTATACATTTTTATTGTTCATTAAATTATTTGATTCTTTATGCTATTCTGTTTCACCTATTTTTGCTTTCAATATCAATATACTATTTCACTGCATCCACCTTTCCATCATATTGTCATTTCATTGCTGTCATGAACGTACATCGGGTGATGTAGGTAAACACGACGAAAAACTAGATTCTGGAATCAGTTCCCTTGCGAAGTGTAGCGGCTGCAAGGCAACAGGCCGCATCATCATAGGAAGTAAGTCGGAATTACAAAAAAGAAAAAAAAGAAAGAAAAACAAAAAAAAAATACCAAGAACAAATCACAGCCAAGAACTCTCCGGGATTCAATCCTAAATTATATTGCGATGCTTCCATGAGAGATATCTATGGTGGTTTTTTTTGTTTTTGTTTTGTTTTTTTTTTTTTTTTTAGATGGTGACAGTTCTGATTCCACTTTCTATTTATTTATTGAATCAAAAACCAGAGAAACAATGTGAAAAAAAAAAGACACAATCAATGATAATGGGGTTTATTATTCACTTCATTTCTAATAAATCTCTGCATGCCAACTTCTGTAGTTAGATTATTCTGCACATGTTAATTTAATTTTATCAGTGTTGGTAAAAAAAAAAAAAAAAAACACTGAAAAAGGGAAATATCAAAACAAAAATATTCATACATATTTATATATATAATGTAGAACTGTCGGCATCTAAATTTAAGGACAATTGTTACGGAATGAAATCTCCCCTAAGGGACAGTTTTATAAATCTCCGAGTCATCATCATTCTTTTGACGACGCATTCTAAAATAAAAAGAAACAATATAATCAATGTTAATCACACAATCACTTCTCTTTTGTTTGTGATAAACGGGCCATTAATTGAATATTATAAAGAGAATCAAATGAAAACAGAAAAGAAAAAAAATATATCCATGAGATCATGAGACTTTCGAAAAGATTATTTTTGGCAGGATAAAATAGAAAAAAAAAACAAAACCATTATTTTTATTGAGACTTTTTCATAAATACATCGCGTCAATCTTTTTTGTTTCAATTATTATCTTTTAATATATTTTATTTAATTTACTTATTTATCTATTTATTTATTTATTTTTTTTTGTCAAAGTCTCTCTATCTCTCACTCTCACACACTCTCTAAATTCCATTATAAGCTTTTGGCGAACGTCTCATGTGTCCAATGGTGATCACATGTATTTGTAGAACTGGCCCTTTGAGGAAAACTAATATTTCCCGCCCCATTTCTCATTGCAGGCGGCAAGCAAAACCAGAACCAGCCAGAGAAGCCATTTCATTGTAATGTTTGCGATGGCACATTTTCACGCTACTCATCGCTCTGGTCCCACAAGAGACTTCACTCTGGAGATAAACCGTTCAAGTGCGAAGTCTGTGGTTTGGCCTTTGCGAAGGGTACGTAATAATTATTTATCTTAAAATATATGAATTATTATACAACAATAATATACAATGTTCATCAATAAATCATACAATTGTATTTTAATAATTGTAGCGGCGTATTTGAAAAATCATGGGCGCGTTCATACTGGCGAGAAACCATTTAAATGTAGCGTTTGTGGTATGCAATTTTCACAAAGTCCACATTTAAAAAATCACGAGAGAATTCATTCGGGTGAGCGTCCGTATCAGTGTGAGGTATGTGAAAAAACATTCGCACGGCATTCGACACTGTGGAATCATCGAAGAATTCACACTGGTGAAAAACCATATCGATGTAATACATGCGGCTCAGCATTTAATCAAGCGACACACTTGAAGAATCATGCTAAAGTTCATACTGGCGAGAAGCCACACCGGTCAGTATAATAAATATTATTTGTAATATTAATTTATTAATTAATGGGCAATTGTACGATTTTATTTTTGTGTATTATTATTTAGATGTGACATTTGTGAAATTGGATTCTCTGATCGTTTTGCATTGAAACGCCATCGGGCCATTCATGAAAAGTATGGACAGACAGCGAGAAATCAGAATGCAAATAGTGCTAATAATGCGCAACAACCCAATACAAGTAATCAACAGCAGCAGCAGCAGCAGCAGCAGCAGCAACAACAACAACAACAGCAACAGCAGCAGCAATCACAACAGGGTCAACAGGGACAACAAGTTGTTGTAGTTAATACGACAACGCCTGTGACTGTTAGTCAGGGACAAGGGCAAGCTGTGATGCTTGATGAAGTTTATAAATGTCAAGTGGCCTTCCCGGAGCCAAAATGATTTGATAATTGAAGGACTCCTGCCAAATATTGTGCTGAGCCGAATGAGGTTATTGCTTCTTTTTATTTTCATACAATTTAGATTTGCAAAACGAATAAATATTATGAAAATGAAACAAAAAAACATAATAACTACAACAAATTGAGTAGAAACAAAATAGAGAGAGAGAGAGAGAGAGAAAGAAAAAATAAACGAAAAAGAAAAAAAGGAAAAATTGTGTACGTGAGTGTGCGTGTCCGGTGGAATTATTTGCCGCTTTAATTCAATAAATGAAAATCGCGAGCAAACAAATATAAAGAATGAATAAGGTGTGTGGTACCTGTGCAACGTAATTGTTGTGTGTGTGTGTGTGTGTGTGAACAAAATTAAAATTAACATGAACAAAGGGGAAAAGGGCGAGAAATTTCGGAATGCAACTTATATATATATATATATTTTTTTTTTTTTTTTTCGTTTTGTTTTATATTTCTGGAGGTATTTTTAATCACACAATGGACAGAGCGAAATAGGGGGGAAAAAAAAAGGAAAAAAATAAAAGAATAATAAGGCCTTTCGACATAGTAAGCTTTATGAAATAAAAATAATTGTATGTGAATTGATAAACACATTCGAGCGTGATAGTTTGTGGTTTAAAAAGACGGTGACTCGGATAGCAAGAGCCGGGGGAATTTTATTTTCCTAGAGTAATTATTATTCCCCCCCCCCCCCCCCTTTTTTTTCTTCGTCGTGGGTAGAATTAATTGAGTGAGTCCAAAAGTGCATAATAATAATAATAATAATAATAATAATGAGATGGTGAAATATAAAATGATTTTTCTATTTTTAACTATCGAATAATTTCATCTTGTTTAATAGAAAACAAAAATATCAACAATTTTCATTTAATGTGATTAGCAAATGATATAATGAAACAAAAAATGATTAAAATAATGGCACGCGCGCATCGGGAATATATTCACTGAATTTTTACAGGCTCTCTTCCGTCCAGTCATCCGTGAACGTGAACTTGAAATACGGCCATGATAAACCGACACATTAAATTGCACATACAAATATAAAACGATTGATGAAAAAAGAAAAAAAAAAAGAACAAAGAAAAAAATAGATAAATAAATATTATTTGACAGTATCATCAATAGTGACAATTAAACGGCTACAATTTATTTGAAATGGAAAAAAAAAGCTGCAATAACGATATATATGAAAAATGATAAATAAAATCGACGTGGGCAGACTAAGCTGTTTTATAATTTTAAGAATCGAATATTATATTGAAATATCAGTTAAATAAACCATAGTAATAATAGTTTGTAATAGTAAATATCTAATTAGAATATCTATACATACATATATTTGAATTATTATTATTTTATTTCGTTTCATTTTTTCATAATGATGAGACGCAAATTGGAATGCAATGGCAATTGATGAACAATAAACAGTGCACGGTTTGCGTTTAACATAGATCAACAGGCAAACTTCTAAACAAACAAAATAAAACAAACATATGTGTCTATGTATATATTATGTATGAATATACTTTTTTTTTTTTCTCTCTTCTGACAAAATCAAAGTATGTCTTCACAATATAAAACTTTATAAAACATGTACGAAAGAATAACAAATTGTGCAGCTTTTACAATCATGAATAATGTCGACTGATTAGAGCCTGAGTGAATATAAAGAATGAAATGATAAAACGAAAAAAATGAAGGAAAAAAAAAACGTGAATTAAATTTGAATTTATAAATGGAAAGCAAAACAATTTCAATTATACAAATGGCTTTTCATACTGATTTGTAATTTTTATTTATTGATTTGTAATTAAAAGCAGCTCGCGGAATTTTATGAAAAAAAAAAAAACAGATTTTCATTAACCAGTCTGCAATTGACAATTTAAACAAATTAAATGAAAAAGATACAAGAATAATAATAATAATAATATTAATAAACATTCAAGTTGCTTTCATTTATAAATAGCCACTCGGTGTCATTTCTGTATTACGATGATTTATATTTGTAAATTAGTCCGAAATTTTATTTGTAAATTTCTTTTTTTAATTTTTCTTTTTTTTTTTTTTCCCCCCTCTTCTCATTTATATAATACTGTTATGTTGTGTTGTATTTAAACCCTCTACGTATGGTCATAATACCTGCTACAGTATTTCGGATTAGAGTAGATTATAAATATTCTGTCAATGTTCACTTCTATATATTTACTTTCACCAATTGTTTTATTTTCATTTGACCATTTGAAATGTTAACAAGACAAATGCAAAAAATATCAATTTTATTATATTATATTTTTTGTGATATTGGATATTTGATACAGCAAAATGGAGTTACAATAGAATTGTACAGTGCATTTTATGTATTAATTACTTATCACTAATACATATACACACTTTATTTCTGTCTATTAAATATAGAATGAATCAAAATGTGGCTCAAGTCAACATTCATGTGCTGTATAAAACATTAAGTACTTTGCCCATGTAAACAAAGAAAAAAAAAAAGAAATATAACAATCATTGTTTTTTCTGTATATTTGAGTGTTTCCAATTTCACGCGCGTTATAAATAATTAACAATTCATTATAAACATTGGAAATAAAAATGAATTCGATAGAGTTTGTATATGTATCATTCAATTTTTTTGGAGTGATAAACGACTGTTAAAAAAAAACAAACAAACAAGACCGCCTCATTTTGCTGGAGAAAAATTTTGTTTACCATCTTATTATTTTTATTAATATATATATATATATATATATATATATTGTTCAATGTTCATTTGCTTTCAGGTTTAGCTCATTATTTATCCTCTGCAATATCGACAAACAAACAACCAATACATAAACAAACATCAATAGTTGTCTGTTACATGAAATTAACAAAAATATATATATGTGAAATACATTTATGTATATTTTTTTTCTTGTTGCCTCATAGTTGATGTGAATTAGTTGGAATTTTAAATGCATCATATGAACATGATACTGTGCAGGTACGGTAAAATCCAAAAAAAAAAATAAAAATAAATAAATAAACAAAAGTATTTATACTGTGTAAAAAAAATGTGTGCAAAAGTGAATTTGTAATGTTGATTGTGGTAAATCTGGAAAGGACACAATCAGGTGAAAAACAAAAGAAGAGGAGGGACATTGTAAAATTAATAAGGGGATAATCTTCATTTGTGAATTTAATTCAATTCTATTTTGATAATTCGTTGAATACAGTGTACAGCGTACAGGATATTATGTACCTATATGATCATTGAATGAAAAAAGAAGAAGATAAACGGAAGAATTTAGATTAAGTTAGAACATTGGATTGAATTGTTTTTTCCAGCGAGAAAATTTTTTGTTCTGTTGAAAAATAATTGAATAATTGTATGTAAATTCTCGATGCGTGGCAATTGAAATATGAATTATTTTTACGATGCCGAAGACAAACATTTTATTCTTAGATTTATATATATGCATGCATATTTATACATATTCTGTGTTGTATGTATAAAATATTACATATACGTATACGTATATATAATATATATATATATATAATCTATTTTTATTTTTTTGTTATTCGGTTATGTCAACAGTTATTGCATAAGTTTGTAAATTTTTTCGTTTAGTGAGAAATATGTTGGGGGGGAAGACGCCACAAAGCACTAACGTTTTAGGAATATTGAAAAAGTGATGGATAATTGGGAAGAAAATGATTATAGAATAAAATAAAAACGAATGAATAACCTTGTGGAAAGTTATTTTTCGCAATTGGCTCTCTGCGTGTAAACATATATAATAAAAATATGTAGAATTTTGTATGAGGAAACAAACATGAAATCATAAAAGGAAAAACGAAAAAAAAAAAAAAAAAAAATTACAATACAATATGTAGTAATTTAGATTTATCTACTGTCAATATACTTAGGAATAAAAATTCGAGCATACGTGTATCATATTACATAATTATCACTTTATAGATAAGAAGAACATTATTTGATTATTGATGAAAAGAAAAAGAAGTAAAGAAAAAAAGGAAAAAAAACCCAATTAGCACACACGACTATATAAGAATTTTAGATATATTAATAAATAAATATGTCTTTTGAGACAGTTCATTTTTTAAATATTCGTTTCTCTCGTCTTCTATTGCACTATAATTAACCAATTAATCAATCAGTATATCCATTTTTAACCATTCAAAAGGCCATTTTTTTTTAAATTTTTTTCTGTTCGCGCCACTTGGGCAAATGGCTCCATCTGCCGCCATTTTGTCACATTCGTTTCGCTATTACGACTCCATGTTTAATACATATACATATAGCAGTCATTTTTATTATGATTGCAAGTTTGCAAATGTATAAATCCAAATACACAATTTATTGTTTGATATTATTACATTGAACATTAGATTTTGTGCATTTATTGTGTTTATTTAATTTATATACATGCTGTGGTATATATTAAATGTGTGATAATCGTCAATTGAAGGTGAGATCACTTTTGGTTTAGAATTTGTTTTATATATATTTTTTATGTTAACTCCAAATAATATTTACTTACTTTTACTCAATGATTAATTGTATATATATATATATATTTGTTCAATTGTTTGCGTATTTATTGTGAAAATGGATAGACAATTTTTGGATTAGAATTTGATGCCTGTACATTAATCAATGATGTTGAATTTCGAGGTGTTGTAATATTGGAATCGCAATTAATACGACACCAAATTCTCAATGTCATAAAATAAATGACTTCAACAGCCGAGAGAAAGCTAAATCCCATGAAAAGACCGAGCAATCCACCAATATTTGCTGCAACAAACAAAATTATTAAACTGTGCAATGATAATGTGACATAGTTTAAATATATTGTGAATAATATTTGGCAAATTGACATACACAAAAAGTCAATAAATCCAAATAGTTCACTTTTTATATACTTTGGAAATTGAGATTCCACAAAATATAAATGCACAACCGCCATATTTTTTCTGAAAAATAATAATTCATAAATATAATTGAACATTAATGAAAGAAAATGGAATAATTTGGTGTTGTATTTGTAATATACTTACGTAAAGTATGTTTTATTTTTTTTGATAAACGACTCGTCAATGTAAAAAGTTGATACAAGCATACTCTGTGACATTGTATAGTCGTAATTAATTTCAAAACATCCCGGCCAACAGTTGCAACTTGGCCTTTAACAAACAATTAAACAATAAAATACAAAAGCAATGGATTAAAAGATGAAATTGATATGGAAAAAAAAAAAATTAACTCACGTTTCTGTGACATTTAATTTGCCGGCTGTCGTTTCATCATCATACAAATTTGTCTCCATCAATCTTCGTGCATCCGTTGCACAATTATCATCCTGCTTACCACATATTTTCGTGTTTGCCGATTCTCAATGAAAGAAAAAGAAGATAAATAACATAAACAAACAATTAAATACGACAATGATACCAATTATTTACAGGAAAAAATATCCAAATAATTGGGACAATTATACAATAATTATTTACTTGGCATGTAATATTGAACACAACTACAAATTTTTTGTGTAAAATTTGCTTCGCACTCCAACAAACAATTTCGTTGTGTATAAGTACGATAATATTTCAATCGTCTTTCAGTAGTGAAGAAACATTTCCTTTTTTTACGTGCTACATTGAGAATAGACCAACTGGCTGAATAAATACGTGGTGTTATAACAATTCGTGTTTCTTTACCAGGACTTAAAGCAAAACCAAAGTCAGCTATTTTTGGTGTTTCAACAGGATTGTGTAATAGCATCTGTTTTTATATTCAATCAAATCGAAAGATATTTATAAAATAATGATCGAATTAAATTTAATTTCATGTTTATTAGCACAGTATTGTTTACTTTGAATCCAACCCCAGCTGTGGATGAACAGTAATAATCGTCAGTTTCAGTGTCCAATGCCAATGTTAATCCCCAATATCTTCCTGCGCCATATGGACGCCATGGTTGCGTATCAAGATGTACTGAGTCATTGTAACCAGTCTCCGGTTTCCAGTCCATCATTGGATATGGATATGTGATATTTAAATCCGACCAATCCAAACTGTTACACGCAATATTTCATTATAGAACAACAAAAAACAAAATGGTTCTTCTCTTTTATTTATTTATTTTTTATTTGGAAAATTAATTTCATTTTAGCAGTGATCCTTCAATTTGTACATACAGATTGTAGAACAAATATTGCTTGTGTACGGTATTGAAGTTGCAGCACATGCCCTCATCAGTTAGAGTTGGATTAAAAATATTTTCACAGTCAGTTGAATTTCCACGCCATTGGCAATAATAAAGCATATCAGTGCACGGTTGTGTTACCTTATTTTTTTTCATAAATAAAATAATCTATTTTATCAGTATTATTATCAATATATTTAAGATAATTTAACGTTGTAATGAATAATTTTTTACGTTAATCATAAAGTGCAAAACATCAGTCCAGTTTGCTGGTGGATATGCGCCATTGTCTCCTGGTGTTATATTTGGAAAATTGCAAATATCCTCGAGTAGAAGTTTATCCAATATATTTGTTCTGTGACGATAGTAAGAAATTAAAATATTTAAATGAAATAAAAATTCATTAGTGATATTTTATTATATTTGATGAATAATTGATTGTGTTAACTATTACCCTTTGACAATTGCATTTGCCTCTGATCGTTTTGCATTGTTCATATTACAAATTGTTATAGATGGAAATGGAAATTGATTGAATGAAACTGGCTCTGGACTCACGGATATAATTATTGGCGAGTCATTCCATTTATTGTACACATGCCAAATGAAATATGTTGCGCTGGCAAATGCACAGATAAACGAAAATAACCAGAAGAACCTGTGATCATTTTTAATAAGTATCACATTGCAAGACGAGAAAAAAAAAGAAAATATATACAAAGTATAGATAAATGAACACAAAATGTCGGCAATATAACCAAAAGCATTTGGGAATATTGAATTATTAAGGGACACGACTAGTGTGACTGCCCAATGAAAAAAAGTGGTGATTTTCGAGGATTTTTTATGAGAAAAGTGATCAATCAAATATTCTGAAATTGTTATTATATATATTCGTGTATACGTGATGTATACAAAGTGATAATTTTATTGATAAATGTTGAATTGCCAGGGGCTTATGCACAATCTTCTGAGTCTCAATGAGAAAAAGTTGTCCCACTACTGCAATGATTGCTGCCTTTAAAGTGTTTGAAATAACAAAAACAAAGAGAATTCGTCAAACTTGACAGTATTGGAATTTTGGTGGTTATTTGCATGCCAAAATTATATTTTTTATCCAATCGAATAATGGCTAATTCAGTGTATTTAAACAGTCGATTGGGTTGATTTGTATTCGAGTTAGAGCTGCAGCAATTTTGAAAAATGTCGTTTTGACAAAAACTCGTTTAAAGATAAAAGTCTTCACGTTTCTCATCGATGAACAGCTATGTTTAACAGGTTGTAACTCAAATTTAAGTCGTGCCCCCCCATAAAATCATTTAAAGTGAATATTTCAATGTTTGATACAAAGTGTTTGTTTACTTTTCAATTAAAAGTACATGCGAGTCGCCGACATATCGCAATCCATGCAGAGTACTATTGGCACAATATTCCTGTGCAATTGTACATAATTTATATTGTTTCAAGCACGATTGCTGATTATTATTCCCTTTCGTATTGTATTTATCTGTGTGCTGGTCTTGAATTTCGATATTATTCCTAACTGGATAGTTCAACTTGTCTTCCAATTGTCGATCGAGTGTCTGCCTCAGTCACACAGAAGAAAGGAATAAAGATTAGATAAATTGACAAATTGAAAGTACAACAGTGAATTATTATTAATAAAGAGAATTGGCGATTACCCTCTGCAATAAATTATTGCGAAACTTCAGCGCATGATTTTTTGTATTATTAAATCCCTCAAAGCTTTGTCGTGGTCTGTATGGATTTTGAAGGTGAACTGTATTCACTGTGAATGGCTGAGTGTTTCCTGTAGACTCTGAAGTGTATCCCAATTTTCTCTGTTCAAATTCATTAGCGTGAACGCGACGATTAGCAAATGCTCGTGCTCTTCTTAAATATGTTTCCGTACTCATTTTTGTAATACTGAAGTTATCACCACCACCACCACCATTAATGTCATTGATTTGACGTGACAAAAGTGAATGAAATGGTGAAACAATGCGTGGTACACTGAGCGTTTTCTAGTGAAAACAACCGAGAAATAATAAAATAATAATATAGTTGAATATTATTCATCAGTGAATTTATAATGAAAAATTGATTGGCACACTGTTGGCATGAGAATAGCGAACACGTACTTCAGTTATTAGAGAAAATATTTGTGTGCAATTAATGTCGCAATAATGGTTGGGCGGTATAAGTCGCGTGCTATTAAAAAAAAAAAAAAAAGTAAATTGGAGTGCAAACTCTTCTGTATTTTTTTTTTTTCACCTCTTTGGTATTTTTTGTAATGATGTTCCGTGATGGTGTCGAGGACAACGACGACGATGATAACGACAGTGAAGATGACAATGACGATTGTCGCTGCTGAATAGTTGGATAATGGGTGAACTCTTTGCTCTCTGCTACGATCTCAAGTGACGCTTTGGTGGTGATGACTTTTTGTCGTTTTGTTTTACATACGCGAACTAAATTTGCCAATTGCACTTTTTCACGTAGATTATGCTCTTGTAATGCGGTATAGAATGAATTGTCTGATGAATTACTAAATTTTTTCATTTTATTATTAAACTATTTCATTACTCTCTTATTTATTTATTTATTTCACTTTTTATATTGATGATTGTGGGTTTAGTTTTTATTTATTTTATTTCGATTATTATGGACATTAATGTGGTGTTAAATGACAATGTTACAATGTTCGCGAGCATGGTATCACGATAGAATGTCCGGTGTAAATGCTCGTACATTTTGATCACATGATAGTTATAAAAGTTGTTGGTAAATGGCAAATTTAGCATTTTATGTTTCTGTTTGCCCTTTTTGTTTTGTTAATCAATAGAACATTATATTATTTTCTATTTGGTATATTTACTCCTTTGCTATATGATATGGATCACGGTTTGTCAATGATATGTGGAGATATTGTTAGAGAATGTACAAAGCGGGTCGTTTATATATATAAATGGGATACATACATACATGAGAAAATTGCAATTTAAATATTTGGTTGGATCGATTGATGTGTATTTTGCGCGTGCGGTTACGCACGGGCACACGTGCGATCATCTACCACTCAGTTAGATTAAAATTCAATGGATAAATTTACCTTACAAAAAAATTGTATCATGATATATCGATAGAGGATAAAACGGTCAGGGATAAATTCATGATGAAATTCAACGAAACATTTAAATGTATTGAATTGAATTTTTATTTATATAACGTAGTTGATTGCAAAAGAAATAAATCCATGAATAATATTTATCATAATTTTTTTCTTAATTTATTTAGATTTATGATGAAAATTTTATGTATATATATATATATTGTTAATTTTTTTTTTTTCATGACCTTTAATGATATTCATGTTAATAAAGTATTTTATCTATCACCTGCTATATAATTGCATATCAAACATTGTTTCGTCATACTCTTATCTATTCTGGAGCGTTATTTAACACATTTGCGGTTGCGTGTAGACGACATCTATAGACAATTTATACACGCATCATTGTTGATATAGAGACTTGACCATGTTACACATTTATTAATATAAATCGATTAGCTCCAACATGAAATCCAAGATAAAAATAAATAAATGAATTTCATTTTTTTAATAATTGATATGTATTGTAATAAATTAATTTGTACCGTTTGTATTTTTGGTTTCAGAAAACAGTGAAATATGTCGGTGAAAATGGAAAAGCACCGCGCCATGGAGAATAAAATAAATGGAAAATCAACTGATCCATTATTTGATAAATTGCCTGATCATGTTTTACGTATGTGGGAGTTACCACAAATATATGAATTCCTTTGCTTTGCCAAGGACACACTGCACATTGAGAATTTATCAATGTATGAAATGGAGAGAATGCTATCAATGCCAAGAGCATCCAAACAGTTGGCAAATATTATGACATGTTTATTGAGTTCATCAGTGCCAAGATCAAGATTAATAAAAATTCCACCGATGCCTTATGAATTTTGGACAAATGTATTATTAAATCACAAAGTAAATAATTGGCTGCGAGTGTATGAAAGTAAAGAGCACGATTCAATTAAAGTATTGGATTCAATTGGCGTTGAACCCGAATTTTGGACAATATTTCCCGATATATCGGCAATAAATCAATGTAAATTTGAGGAATTGAATTTACGTCAACGCGTATGGTTACTTAAAACACTCTGTGATACAATGATGCATGGGAAAAAATCGCTGCAAGACGAGGTAGCCAATCGTTATTTGGATGGTGAAGGTGAAAAAATTCTTGGTAGAGATCGACACGGTGCACGTTACATCTATTTTCCAATATATCTTGACAATGATTTACGTGTCTATAAGCACAATATTAATAATAAAATTATGTTAAATGTCATATCAATTGCGCCAAAATTACGTATACATGCAAGACGTGTTTACAATCGACGCGACAGACGTAGAAAAAAGAGTCGTTGGAAAAATGGCAATTTGCCACAAAAGCAAAAAAAACGACCAATTAAAGTAGTGACAATTGACAATGACGATGTAAAATTCAATATTAAAGTTGAACAATCTGACGAAAAAACACACCATAGTAATAATTCTAATAGCGGTAGTTGTACAATTGAACAATTACATGGCGATGTTAAGACAGAGGTGGATGAGAAGAGTAGGACGATAATAAATCTGGATTTAATATTGAAACCAACAGACATTGAGAAAAATGATGGACAATCGCATCCGGACAATGTCTCCAGCAGTTCAAAAACTGATGATGAGAAAATTAATGATATAATGACAATACCGAGTAGTGATAGTAGTGTCGTATGCACATCCAAGATTAACAATGGTGTCATATCGAAAAGTGACGATGAAAAATTAATAGAAACAAAAATAATCGTTGATAATAATGACAAGAATGAAAAAGTCATTAATAATAATGACTGTTTGAGTGATCGAGTTGGTTTAAATACGTGGATGAAAGCATTATTGGCGAATAATGATGTTAAAGATGATATTAAAGAATATCATGATGAAAATGCACACGATAATTTTACTGAAAGCAACGATTCCATTCGAACACGAAGCAAAACTATTTGCAACCGTGAAATGAAACAATTGAATAATATATTGATGGATTTGGGTGTATCAGCGTTTGAACTTGTGGCTGATAGTGTGGAATCATTGAAAGAATTGATTTCAACACTCACAGCACAAAATTCATCAATCACCAGTGTAAATATTCATTACCATGGATTAAAAATACCAATTACTCTATTATCCTGATGTTTTCAATTAATTTTTCATTTTGTGTTTTATTAGGGGCCGGTGCGATGTGAAATGTTACTTATAAAAAAATTGAAAGCTCTTATTGTGTCCTTGAAGTCGAAAGAGTCAGTATTGAGAGAGTCAAAGGCAGAGGCAAAAAGAAAACTTGAACGCGAGTGGAATAATTTTAATGATGGGTAAGTGAATATCTTTATATTGAAAATTCATTATAATATTGATCAACTCGTTTCTTTATTATTGCATTACATTTTTTTTCCCTCATACAGAATTAATGATGATAAAGTGAGTAATTGTACACGGTATTCGAGCGAGTGGGTCTTAGGCTCACAGGGTTGCCCATTACTTTCGTGCAGTGATACATTCCAGAATGATGAGGACGGGAATGATCATGATAAGGCTGAAAGTGAAAGAGATGAGGATGATGAGGCGGAAAATGAGACAAGAGATAAGACTGAAACGCGTCGAGTGTTGCGCGCACGTGGTGTTTCATCATATATGGAACAATTTACGTCTGACGATGATACTGACTCAAGTCAACCTGAGGGATGGGCGGAAATTGTCGATCCCACAACAGGAATACATTTGGGAATGTCAGCAGTCCAAGCGGACGGTGCGCCAGAGGATGACGATGAATCAGATGGTTCTGGATCAGATCAAGATTGGATATTGCCGCGTGAACGTAAACGTAAGAGCAAACGAATTTCCGCCAATAGGCGATTCAAAACATTGCAAAACAAATTACAAACAAACGAAGTGGATGTGAAGAATATCGAGTCAACATCGTCATTGGATATGAATAATAGACCACGAAAAATATATCCAAAAAATACATTGAACTCCATTAAAATTGAGAGTGTCCATTCGGAATATCATATTAAAGATGAGGCACTCGTTGTTGATCCACCAACAACAATTACAAATGCAATTATAGGTAATAATAATACTCAACAAAATTATGTATTACATCAAGTAGTTAATACACGTAATGGTCCAATGAATTATGTTGTAATGCCAAATGATAGTGCACCGATTGCACAAACATCAGGAGTGGTGTCGATAATGCCACAAGTACCAATGCAACCCGGATATTATATACAAAATCCACAGGGATATGTCGTGTCAAATTCACCATTGACTCAAGTACGAACACCATTTGTTAATCAACAAAATATTTCATCTGTGCATGGTGTATTGATTCAACCTAATCAACAGTACGTTGCTTCACCAAGTAATTATGTTCAATATCAACAATTGGGTGTTGCACGATCCGTTCCATTATATCCATCGTCAATGCAGTCAGAAGGGATCAATCAACCATTGAGACTATCACTGCAATCGCCGAAATTGCAACCGCGCATTGTACAAAATCGACAAATTGTACCGCCTTATAGGCCACGACATCCAGTTGGCGCGGTGATAAGAAGTACAGTGCCATTTAGAGCTGAGATAAGACCACCACCTGTTGGTAAAAGTCGCGGTGGAAAAATAATTACACCGCGTAATGCAACATTGGCGCGTAATATTAGGCCGACAAAGCGAAATGTTGGCAATAGTTCGAATCAAAATGATTCAATCAAGACAACATCGTTAATTGTTTTGAGTGATAGTGATGATGAGATTGAAATGATTATTCCACAGAAGAAAAATGAAATTGGACAGAAGCAAATGAAAAATAATAATTCATCATTATTACAAAGTAAAACGGTAGATAATGATACGCCGGCGGCTGTTTCAGCAACTGTTAACGATAATGAACAATCGTCAAGTCAAGCTATATTAACACCGCAAATAATTCAACGGATGAGTCAAGGTGGAATATCAATAACTCCTATTAAACCAAAAACATCGGTTAAATCATCGGCAATATCCGCCACGCAATTAGTTGTTGTTGTTAATGAAACGGGAAGTCATTATGCATTGGCATTGCCGAATGGCAGTAAACTTATTCTTACTCCTGAACAAGTTGCGCAAATACGTGCATCAAATGGCGGAAAACTTGTATTGTAAATGAAAATTATATTATTTTATAGGTTATGTATTTGCATGTGAATACAAAACTGTACATAAGAAACAAAAAAAAAACAATAATATAATAACATATATGAATTAATTAATTAATTAATGAATTAATGATGGTAATGTAAGCCTACGCTACATTAATTCTCAATATATATTTACACTATATATTTAATACAATTGAAAGATGATTTTTTTGAATTGATACATGTCTTTTTTTCTTTATTTCCTTTGCGTTCAACTAGTGCAGATTATTTATTCAATTGATTTATTTTGATCGTTTTACAATAAATTTCGAGAGCTTTGTGCTATTGTATGGTGTAGCGCTGCCAGGTGGATGAAGTCTCATCTAAAACACAATGACGATAATTCGATTTATTATTTGATATATCTTTGGTAGAGTATGTATTCATATCATTAAATAAATTGCATTGTTTCATGACTATTATAAATATTTTCTTTGTCCAATTTGCTAAAATGTATACGGAAAAGAATAATAATACTACAACAATGTGTATACAATAATTATAATTAATCACTTTACTTAATATTTACGTACCAAATGTGATATAGTCGGACGATAAATCCAGATAATATTTCGAAGTGATGCAGCTATTTTGTTTGTATTTTTTTTTTTTTCTTAACGTATAATACAGAGAATGGAAAATATTTTGATAGAATTGATAGGATTGAAACTAGAAAGTGATTTAACTACCATGACACCTTTGGATTTGTCAATCGGCAGGTGATAAAAAGAAAAAAAGTGAATAACAAATATACAAATAATTGAAAAATTTGAAATAAAAGATGAAAATAGAAAAATAAAAAATAAGTTTGGAAGATATACGTGACAGCAAAACAAAATTCGTGATCATACCATTAAATAAATGTTGATTTCATTTTACCACAATAATACATTGGACAATTGACGATATATTAATTTGTTAAACAAGCACAACTTTGAAATACATTAAAAAATTAATTACTCCGATGCCCATCAAACTACTGTTAATAATTACTGGATATTTCACAATATCATTGCGATAGTGTAAAATATCAATTGCATATACATGAACAAGTGTACTCCATTAATTTTATTTAGTGGACAATAGAGAAAAAAAAAATTAATCATCTAATAATTTATTCAGATTAATTGTGCATTCGATACCATTATGGGGGATAGCGACTGTGACGGCCGAGAAAATAATTGAATTTCGACAATTTTTTCGACCGTAATAATTGAAGAATATAGAGATCGCGGTTTTTTTTATTTTATGAAGTGTATATTCAATATAGTTTGTATAAATTTTTATTGAACAATATTAAATAGTAACAAAGTTGTCAGCGTTGATGTAGATTCTTAAAAAAAATTCTCTCTCCATGGTCGCATCGATTTCTCAAAAACGGTATATCAAAAAAAAAAAAAAAAAACATCAAGGTTCATTATACTCTGTATGAATGTAGTTATCGTTGCACGTAGCCGATTTTTTTTATTTAAATTCTTCACGAAATGGCGACCGATTGAAAATTTTTTTCGCCCCCCTTTTTTTTTAGGATTCAAGCGGTCTTAAAAAATGGTAAAAATCAACTACACTCAATCTTAGCCATTGTAAAGATGAATAAAACAAAAAAAAAGAGTTGAAAATCGGTCAATAATTAATCGAGTTATAGATGCGACTAATTTGAAAAAAACGCATTTAAAAATTTGCCGAGCAAGGATAGACAGACGGTCTACCCTTTCACACTAAAATGACTTTAACTCTATTAATTTTCCGAATTTTTACCTCAAATTTCATACACATATTTTTGAATACCTCAACTTGAAATTAAAATAAATAAAATTTTTTTTTTGATCCATCACAGTGGCTATGCCTCCTTAATTAAAATAACAAAATGACTTCGGTCATTAGTATGAATGATATTGCACATGCGGATACAATAATATGAGTGTTTATGATGTAATAATAGTAGTAATAGTGCACTAGTAGTAGTAGTAGTGGTAGTAGTAGGTATCAAGAATGAATTGATGAACTGAATTCAGCAGCGACGTCATAAATATTCATCTATTTCTCAACGTAGTCGCTGTCGCCAGGTTTACTATCCACTTCCAATTTTTTCAATCGCCTCTGAAAGAATAAAAAAAAATCCACCGGCCACCACACAATATCATCGTTAGAAGCTGGCGGGGAATCAATTCATAATATCCAAGGAATAATATTGGCAGGTTCAGTAAATCAATTAATTGTTTTAAAGGGTGTACTAATTCTTTGTGGGATGTTTATATAGCTGCTGCTTCCACTTACAAAAATCGATTAACAAATTAACTTACCATAATCCTGTACTTCTCTTTACAGGCATACTCCGTTTCATCAACGTCATTGTAACAATCGCTTTTGTAGTCTTCAGGTATTGGTTTACCATCAAATTGACATAGTTTATTCAATGGTTTTGCCTTTACAATCATTTTATCAAAGCCAGTTGGTTTATGTTGAGGACAGTAAAATACATCAGGAGTATTTTTGTCAAAGACAATACTTTTACGCATCATATCACCGGCATTCACAACTGCAATTATATTCTACATATCCAACACAAGATTATTATTTACATTTATTTCCAATTTATTTAAATTATCTTATTGATTCAATTTACTTACAATTAACACCAGAATCATCATCATCATCGTCATCATTGTGCCAAACACACAACAACTATTATTACCTTTATATAAAGAAATACATTTGATTAATTGATTGTACATATTTGGAGATATTGAAATTAGCGGTGTGTAACGAATTCAACAGTGTATCAAGGACGACTGAACATGTAGGAATGAAAGTTTTTATATATAAATATATATATTTATTTATAAAATAATGTTCACTTTTAATATTTATCATTGTGAACTTTATTTTATTGATAAATCATGTTTAATGATGAGTAGAAATTAATTTAATGTGCAGAATAATAATTAAAATGAGAAATCAACTTGGAATGTTCTTTGTGAATTTACATTCACCTCAACATCATTATTTTCGGGATGAAAAAAAAAATAGTAATTATTATTATTATTATTAACCGTATTATTGTTCAAATGTAATAAATTAAATTGCTTACCCATGATGCAATATTGATGTGTTAAATTTTCAATATTACTTTTAGATAATGACGTGTTTAGAGAGAGAGTGTTTGAAGGACGAGTACGGATTTTTAATGCCACTTTGTGCTGTGAATTGTCTGAGTCAACTGATCTCTCAACACAGGTATAAGGTAGGAAAAAGGTAAGTGAGCGTCGTCCAGTCACGATAAAAAAAGGTGGGAGAGAGGTTCCGTTACCCTCTCTTTGTTAATGTATATATATATATATATATATTTATGTGTATACATACACATACATCTAGCTCGGTATTTTTTATTTATATTGCTGTATTTACACAGCTAAACTGAAGATATCTCTCATTGAGTTTATAATGGATTCGAATCCATAGGACATTTTTTATATTTAATTGACTAATATTTATATATGTATATATCAAATAATTTTTAGGAATTTGACGACGACAACGACCAATATTTGAGGACATCAAGATGATGGTTGTGACCGCAATGAGAATAAAAAAAAAATATGTAGGTGTCATGTGTGGGTTTCACATTGGAATCACGATAATATAGAGAAGATGCTCATACCAAATTGGAACGAGACCGTAATAGGCAAAAGAAAATAATGAAACGTGCGACTTGAATGTGTCGGTGAATGAAGAGAAAAAAAAAAGCATTTTACACATAAACAATATATATGTGATATACGTAAGTGTAATAATAATTGATAGAAGCAATTGGAGGATGAAAAAATGCATGAATGGAATACTATATCTTCTATTTATCATCGTATTGTTCACACATTATCCATTCATTGCAAATGGATATAAGTAATGGCCCACCAGTAATTATTCAAACCTCAAATATACAATAACTTAGTGTTCTATTAGTCGCAGGTTAGCCAATGATAAATTCAATTGGAGATCATGGTGGCAGGAAAATAAACAAAATGTCGGCACTGTGTTATTTGACAAAAATGATATTGATAAAGAATGTTGGAGCAATGATGAATTAATATTGCTCAACAGTCGAATCATTCTTAATGACATTTTACCACAAGTTTGTTATTACAATTTACCGATAATGAAATATGAAAAAATTACGAAATTTCTTTTATTTATATGTTATATGAATTTGATATGTAAATAAATATATATATAATATTGTGTCAACAGGTAACTTTATTAAATGGTAATAATGATAAATTTATTGATATGTTCATGGATTATGTGGATATATGTTTGAAAGTGGTGGAAAAATTGACAACAGGCAAAAGTAAATATCTGATTATGAAAGCATTGGCCGATACATTGGGAGGTTATCTTCGAGTTTATATTCTACCATTAACTAAGAGCTCTTATTATGCCGGAAACATTGAATATCATAAGGCAAAACGTGTCTTTGACCTTTACGACGATGTTAAAACATTTTTACGTACCAATGGCGTTGATTGGTTAATGCCAATAATATCACCCTATCATTTTAACGCTTTGCCACTCTCTATTGTGCATTACAATCATTCACGTCACACTCGAACATCATGCTCCAATTTAATTCTTTATCCAGGTATTAATTTTAAACATTAATTTTAATATGTTCTCATTATTTTTGTATAATAAATATTCCAATCCATTCATATTAGTAGACAATGGTGGTGGTGGTGGTGGTGATGAAAATTTAGTGCCAATACCTTTTCTTGATGACGATAAAAGACCAAACAGGTAAATTGGATTGACCCTTTAACAGTATATTTATTATTAATTATTGCGATGATGAAGAGAAATTTATTGACCAGCATAGCATTACCATATGAAAATGAGAGTCTTCATTCACTTTTTTCCGCCAAATCCGCATTTATTCTGGTGAAATATTACACTGATGTAATGAATTGTATGTCATTGTTATCAGTGGGAAATAATCAATTAAATATATTCAAGAGAGAGCTAAATGATTGGCTTTATCGTGATGTAAAACCACTTCTCAATGATGAAAAATGGTATCCAGCATTCGGCGGAGTTTTACGTGTAATGGCGAGTATCGAGGCAACGGGTAAAATTTGAAGATAAAAATAATTCTTATTTTTACACATTAACTGAAAAGTCAAATATTATTGATGGATAATTTTACGTTCCAGATGTTGTGTCTGGCTCGCAGCCACTTGATTTAGGATATCATGCGACGCCGGAGTATCATGTAAAATCTGACACTACATCAGAATCACTATTGAGTAAATTCTTCAGTCCTCCATTTGATTTAATTGAAATTATCACAATTGTGCTGGCAATTGTCGTATTAATTTATTTATTAATTGGCATTTGTATCAATTGGTGGATTGTTTGTTCAAAAGAGCGACGCAAAATTGAGGCATTCAAACAAACACCGTAATTCATAGAAATTAAATTTCTTTATTCGTTTTTATAATTATTGAATATTTAACAATTCTCCTCTTTATATATTTTTTTTTTTTTTTTTTTCAGTATTTTCGAATTTTATAAAAAGCCGACGAGATTGAAGAATACACGATCAGCTCGCTCTTTACGATACAAACGTAATATTTCCAATGATTGTACAAGCAGTGATGGGAACAATGACGAAGAAAAACACCTAAATGAATTAACTTACAACAATAGATGTGCAATAACATCTGTAACGCGAAAAACACATATAAAATCTCCATCAGCTCCGGCATTAATGTGTCGCACTTCACCTGAAGTAAATCATATAATAATAAAATACATGTAATATAAACAAACAAACCAAATTGTAAAATTATCCTTATTCAATTTACAGCAACCCTACTACACATCGGACGAAACAAGCGCTTTCTCATCGTCAATAGTAAAAGAAATATCGTCATAAACGTTATATATCGCCAATATAAAAATCACCCCCAATGAAAAGAAGTAATGAGAGAAAAAAAATATACATTAATAAATAACCGAAACAAAAAATGAAATAAATGAATAATTGGTAGAATCATTTTTCTCCGTGAAATCTCGTGCAGGCCAACACACTCACATTCACTCATTGAGTGAAAAAGCGCTAAAGGAAAAATATTATATGTCTCTAAGGGTATAAGAGAGAAAGTTCCTGAAATGCTTCTTAAGAGTTGGGTGGAAAATGATAAATGGAGCGCGCAAGGGCAGTGCCATGTGGGAGTGGATGCAAACTGTGTGTATGTGTCTATATATATATATATATATATATATATATGTATGTGTGTGTGTGTGTGTATGAACGGAGGGAAAAGATCAGGAGAATGAACGAGAGAGGGAGAGAGAGAGAGAGAGAACAAGACTTTGGAGCAGGGATAGAAACTCAGAGCGTATATGATCCCCAGTGCTGCGCGTAACGTCAACGTGAGCGTATCGTATACGTTTACAATATTGTCCATGCTCATCGCGTAAAAAACAAATTTCTACAATCATTTGCCGGGAAATTTGCCTGACATGCGACAAGAAAGACACGTGAGTGAATTGATGTCACGTGGCACAACCATCATATTCCATACACCATGAGAGACATCAACTGCTTGCAATAATAACCCCATCACCAACATTTTAACATGTCACACTTCACTCTGTCCATGTGAAACAGAATATAGAGAAAGGCGAAAAATAAAAAAAAAAACATAACAATAATAATAGCATATAGAAATAGCAACAGAGGGTGAGAAGAATAATAATAAAAAAAAGGACAATAGGAGGAAAATTTTTTGTATGTGAGGGTTGCCATGTGCCCGAAGCGTATTCGAGACTTGATCTGAGAGGGAGGCCTTTTTTTCCCTCTTTTACTTGAAACAAAATGAACAGTCACAGATATTGGATTTTCAGCATTGTCTCGCTGAACTTACTTCTCTCTACTTCAATAGGTATGTATATGCATATATAAATATATATGCACATATGTAATACATATATAAACGTAGAACAAATGTTTTGGAATATTGAGCGACACACTTTCATTCATAAAGCTTGTGATAAAAATAAATGTCAATGGATTTTTTTTGCTGTCGATGCAACATGAATTATTTGAAAGTGCACGGGTTTACAGGGGGACAAAAAAAAGAAGTGAAAAAGTAAAACATAACAAAACGTATATAAATAAATAGATAATGTTTAAAATGCTGATACAACATTTATTCATATAGTATATACATAATACATTTTTATTAGTTTGTAAATGAGTATGTGGATGGTTTATGTTTGCGCTGATGTTATATAGAATGGTTTCATGGTGAAATATCTTTACTGGAGCGTTTTGTCACGAAAATAGTCAACACCCGGCGCGCTTGGGATCGCACGAGTCAACGCGTGTCAACGACACTCGGTTTGCGGGGTCGTGCTCTGCACATGGCACACCGGTGGGTAGATATAATAGAGCCCCGGCCGGAATAGCTAGAGGTAGAGAATGAGCGAGACGAAAAGAGAAAGAGAGTGGAGAGAGGGGACAAAAGAGAGAATGAGAGAGAGAGAGAGAGAGTTGCTTTGTACAAGCGCGCGCTTGTGGCTGCTACCTATCGATCGACATCCACCGAATTATTTTAATTAGTTATGTCGCAAGAGTGAACAGAAGACAGATGGAAAAAAAAAAGAAAAATAAAACGAGTTGCCAGTGGAGGTGTCAAAGACACCCATTGCCCCAGCATGCACACCATGGTACTCTCTCACTGCTATTGCTGCTCTTTCGCTGTTTCTCCATTTCACGGCTGTTGCTTGAGACAGTTGTATCCCGTGGATTGCCAATTTCCAATGTTTCTGGCGCTTGAGTTATGCTTGAACTACGTGATGATCGTCGTTGCTTAATACCATGCGAATAACGTCCAATTTTTTGATGTTTCTTGTGCCATTCAAGCCCTGACGACGATGATCTACGTTCCGATTTATCATCATTGCAATATTTTGATTCGTCTGATAATCGTATTGCGGTTGTCATCCGTTTTGCCGGACTTTTACGCGTTTTTTTACGTAACTTTGATGATTTCGTGTCTTTTTTATCGTCATGATCGTCGGAACTTCGACTTTGACTGCCGCTACGACTGCAACCACTGTGACTTGAGCTACGCCGTTGGGGAGTTTGGGTTTGCGTGTCAACAACTTTTAGAATTGGTGGAGCGTGCAGTGGCCACATGGGAACAATTTTTCCATCAGATTTTGTACGTTGCTCGTTGCATGTTTGAAAAGACATTGATGGTGGTAGAGTTAATCTACGGGGAGTTGGACACTCAAACGAAGTAGCTTGACAGTCGTGTCGGTGGAATTGTCGTAATAATCGATGTTCATGACGATCGAGTGGCTCTACAGGGGTATAAAGTGGCTGACCAGGCGTCCAATCCAATGGGGACATCTCTGGTGGCATTTCATTCTCCAATGGCAATTTACACAATTGCACTTTCAACTGGCTCCTGAATGCACGTGGACTTGTATTATCTGGCAGACTTTTCGCTTCAAGTCCTTGTGCCATTGTTGGCGTAAAAACATTTGATTTTATTATCAGCTCATCACACGAATACGATTTACTCAATGAATCACGCGGATTGTTGATTGGCAATTGATCAGTACTGGCATAATTTCTTGGGCTGGCTACGCATCCGGCAATACAAATATCTGGCGATGTTTTCTGTATAATTGTCGAGGCTGTATTGTCACTGCTTGATGAAGGTGCAATAATGTGGGCGCTCACCTCCGGTTCATCAACGAGTGACCGTTGGATGTCTGGGATTGCACACAGTCCAGACATATCCCGAGGCATTCGTTGACACGACGATACACCCGGACCAAATCGTACAATTGATTCTGCGCAAGTCTCACCATTCATTGTTGTCAATGTGTTGCGAGGGTCTCCTTGAAATATTGTATCGTCCCATCCTATTGTTAGTGGTGGTAATGGCGGGGGTGATGGTGCTTCACCAACACTATCAATATTTATCATGGTCGAAATAGCGGGTGTTGTATAGCTGATTGAATGTTCGTTTGTTATGGGAATGACGGGACATTTTGAATTGATTGTCCAGTTGAATGGATGTCTAAGTGAATATACATCCCTATGTATATTTATCGTTGATTCACACAATTGTTCACATTCCCTTGTCTCCATTTCCTTTTTTATTGACTCTTCCTCTTCAGTGACTATTGATAACTGATCAAACTCAACATGAAGTCTGTTGGTCTTTTCAGTGGATAATTTTTGATTCTCTGCGTTTTCCAGCAGCTCGTCTTGGATCAAGTCGTCTGGTATAACAAGCTTGTCTTTCCTCTCAACTTTTTTGTCATTGGCGTTTTTTTCATCGTTTTCCTTCACGTCTACTTCAATACTTGACTCACTACAGATACTCTCATCGTCACTGTAATCCTGAAAATAATCCAATGTTATATCTTAACTCGTCTATCTACTTCTTTTCAACTTTACTTTTTGTCGTAAGAGAAACAAAAAAATAAAATGAGGATAAAATTAATTTAAAAACCTCTTCGTCCTCGTCCTCGATGTCCTCCTCATCATCCTCCTCGTCGCTACATCCAACATTTTTTTGATGTTTCAAGATCTCCTCCAATTTGTCGTATTCCTCTCTCAAACACCATATCTCACGTCTCAACTGTTCGTTCTCTCGCCTGAGTTTCTTGATATCATTTTGGCCTAAAACAACAATATATAAAAGAACCCCCACCGCCCCCCAGCCATCAATAAAAAAAAAAGCACCAATAATATAATATTATACTCAGTATTTTGATGGATTATTTATTGATAATGAAAATAAACGCGCTTCAATTTTCCACGTTTAAACGGCCAGTTACTCAAATATTTGCCCATCCATCAGTCATTCTATTTTGAGGGCCGAGATTATGGCGCCTTGTGTGTGTGTGTGTGTGTGTGTGATACAACGCCCACTGATATATTTCTTATTTTTTCGCAATACATACATACAGTTTCATTCACACATACAAAAATCATTTTATTCTTTTCTTTTCCACACAATTTATCTATTTACAAGCCTTCATATAAATGTCATTGTCACAATAAAGAAATAGTATAATCAAAAAATCGAAAAAAAAAAAATAATAATCAACGTACTCTGGTGTTTCTTTGCAACGTGTGCATTCACCCGATCTCTTCTGTGCATGATCATGTACCCATGACCATGTGAACATATTATTTTTGATTATTGTTCTTTTTTTTTTTTGTTTTTTCACGCTTCCTCCTCTCTATTATATCAATTTGTCTATGATGAAATAACTGTTTTGCCGTATTGTAAAACGCCAATCATACAAAAACCCGAGAGATTATTCGTCACAAATGTAAAAAAAAATGTGCAACAGTATGAACAAATAACGAATAACGCACTAAGACGTGTATATACGTGGCGAGCTAATGCTCCGATGAATAGTGAACGTACCGTGTTGTAATGCACGCACCCAAAAATACAAGACACAACCGCACAAGTGCGCATTAAACGCCAACACACCAGATGTCCTCTTCCCTTTGCCATCATGACCTCGTAATAATCTAACGTGTATATATTTGCGGGTGAGCGAGTAGTAGTACACTGCTCGCTTACCCGCCCTTTTAAATCACCAGCCAATTTTTTTTTTTTTTCTTCATCCCCATCAACTAACTTGACATACACATATGTTTAACTATTACCAACTTCTATAGCCAAACGTTCAATTCAATAACCACACATTTATATTTTATTTGTATATAAAGGTGTTTTATTAATTAAAAGTGTAGCTGAATGAATTGAATTATTGATGTCGGGATGGTTGCGGCGCGCATATGTTCAAACAATCTAAACTACGGGACTCGACGAAGGTAACTAAACGTCCAGCGTGCAGTGATCTATTTGCGGGTGCTGCAAGCACACACATCCACATCCAATCTCATGTATATTTATGTATCTATGTGACATGAATGTGTGTCTTGGCCCACAATAATATCACATGTGGGGCCCAAAGTAGAATATAGAACGGCACCAAGTGAAATAAAATAAAAAGAATAGGAGAATGTGCCGTGGAGTATATATAAACTTAAAATGACTTGTAAAACAAGAGGAATAATGAAAAAAAAAAAAAGATGGTGTCAATATAATTTACCTTGCTCAACTTCCGCATTAATGTTAATGGTTCTCAGTCGTAATTCCTCATTTTCATAGATCATACCACGTGATGATTTGCGATCGAGTTTGCGATTAGGTTTAACGCTCACGTCTCGTCGTCTGGCCCTTAACATACCTAAACCGCCAACGCTGCCTAGGCCAACCCCTGTGCTCGTTATCATTTTCGTTTGTTTGTGCTTTGCTTCCTCTATTTCGAATTCGTGATTTTGGTTAGTTCTCCTGCTGTGCGACTATTCGCGATCAAGATTTCACGTCTGCTTCACGTCTCACAAACTTTGTTTCAACCCCTTATCTTTAAGCCCATAGTTTCACGTGACTCACTGACGCGTTTGTCGGTCTCTCGTGTTCTCCAATATCTTATAGCCTCATTTAAATAATGCGACTGGTGATGGTGAATGTATATATGTATTTATATATGTAAGATAATATGTGTGTGGTGGTTGCGTGACTTCCTTCTTGTGCACTTGTGCAAGAGAACTTTTACTTTCAACTTCTGCAACCTCAATACTGATGAGAAATGAAAAATTGGAAGAATAATAGTTTGCGAATGGATGAAGAATTTTACATCTGGCTAAATCAATTCCGGAAACAAACAACCGCAGACCAGTGGATATAATTTTGTGCGGTGTGTGGGGGCCGTAAGTATATTGCCGTGGCATTTAATTTTAGATGGTGCGTCGATTCGATCGTTTCGTGGTACCATCGAAAAACTCTCGTCAATTCATATTCCGTCAATACTATACATGCAATCGCCACACTACCAACATGTTCCAGCTTTATTATTCTCAATATATTGTTCTGTTTGGCATCACGCCTCCAAAATTTTCATCTTCAAACAATTAAATGAATAATTAAATATTTATCGAAAGATCGCAAATAAAACATACTTTATACAATAATTTTGTTTGAATTTTTTTTTCACGTATCAAAAATGTTTTATCTGATTGATCATCATGAAAACACTCGACTGCACCACTCTTGCGCGTTTAATCCAGATATTTTTTCCGCATCAACATCAATCAATGTCTTCGTACATTATAATCGTTCAAGCATAGTCTACGCGAATATTATTCTCTTTCCTTATTTCGTCTTTTATCGTTTTATTCTTCAATTCATTTATTCAACATGAAAATAAAGCAATACTGATATTGTAATATTCAACATGAGAGATTAATATCAGCTAGGAAAATATTTCTCGTTGGTTTTTCGTTTGTCTCACGTTTATGCAAAAATTGTTTTACAATCTCTTGGACCTCTTTGGCTTTGGCAAACACTGGAGGAGACACGCGGCTGGCGATTCAATTTGGCGGCACGCGCCTATCTCGAGCTTGTCGGCATAACTGCGTTCGAGAGAGAGAACATATTATATACGCTCCCTCTTTGCTGCGACTGCTGTTACTACTGATGCTACTGCTGGCCAAACGTCTCATCATCTTCATTTCCCTCTGCCTACTCCTCAACCTCTCAACCAACATTTGTCCGTGTCTTCCTTATACTCTTTCAATCTTATAACGATTGTATGTATATATATTAAGATTTTACTTTGCCTCTACCACACTTTTACTTTCTCACTCTGTTATTCACCGGTGGTGGGCCAAAGACGTTATCTTGCCGATCTAAAATTACGCGGAAAGCACTGAAAAACATATGCCAGAGTGCTTCTCACTGGCTTCCACCACTATACACACTCTCAAAACCCTTTCCGCCAACTCGCTGGATTCATCAAACATTCCACACAGACTCGTTGGTAGAAACAAAAAAAAAAAAAAGTAAGAATAAAAATAAAGAAAATGTGATGGAGAAAAATGTTATCGTTCTCACTCTCTCTCTCGCTCACATTCTCTGATGTCTTCTTCACGGCGTTCTCAATGGAATTTTATCCATTGCCCGATGAGAATATTTTTCGATAAAAACTAGTGGAAATATTTATTGTCAAGCTGTCGAAGGATATATTAAAGGCTGCTGTCCTCGCATATACATTGATTTTTTCTTTTTGTTTTATGATTTTCATATTTTATATTCCTGAAAAAGAAAAAGGAGAAAGACACGAAAAATTCATCTGTTAGAAATACATACATGTGTATATGATGGGTAAAGCTCACACGTTGATCCAGTTTCCCCTTTGCGTATCCATTGCAGTTGTATGCATATAAATATGTGATTTCAACCCTCCGTGGCAAATGCTAGACGCATGTACGCACCAGAGAAACAACAGAGGGGATATATGTGCGTTGGGTTTGATGCAGGAGTAAATTTAACATTTAAATTATTCCTTATCTGCGACACTTGTCTCCATTGCGACAATCCCATACCAAAGCGACTCGACAATTATCTCCACTGTTGTTCAATCGATCCCTCCACCGCAGATTTATTTGGTTGTGTATAACCTATAACTATACATTTTGGGCGTATCTCGATTACCCACTATATATTTATGTATGTAATTGTCACCATTTGGTGATATCATCATAAATACATTTGAAATAAATACAGGATTTCATATAAACGATTGTTATACGTGAAACGATAAATTACATGTGTAGATTTATATATATATTTTTTTTTTCGTTACAATGGTGAGGCTGTTGCTGATTCATCATCACCATCAAGGATATTTCTGTGATTAAACTCACATTATCATCAAATGCTCATAACATCTATCACTCTCTTGCTCTCTATTGTTTATAATTCAGATGATATTTACTATTATCCAACATTAAATGAGTTTTATTGTTCAATATGATTTAGGTTAATTAACCAAATCTATGAATAAAATGAGTTTCATTGGAGTATAACGAAAAATTCATATAAACGACAATCACAGTGGAATATTCTGCGATTCCCAAAGCACATTTAGACATTTTTAAAATTGTGAATTGTAAAAAATATATAATATTCCACATTTTGTTGATAAAAAAAATATCGCAGAAGGATTTCAATACATAAAAACAAAAAAAAATACATTGATATTATATTCAATACAAATAATTGGAAAAAAATAATGGATAATTCCAGACAGTGAGTGAAAATCGGAATTTCACAATTAAATACACAATTTAATCAACTGTTGTTTAACAAAGTAGAAATTTAATCAAGATTTTAATTTTGATTATTGTCCAGCGATACGTGCCTATGTATATTCACTGCATATACATGCTATATTCATTTAATTTTCTCATTTTGATACGTACCATAAAGCCAACGCCAGTATAACCATACATATAATAAGATAGCATCGATGTTAGTAGCTCCAAGCAATCTTATCGATGCTGAAATATAAAGGGAGAATCTTTTTTCATATATCCGATGACTCGACTTTGGCCAAATTAACCTTCTCCATTTTCCCTTCTATCTATCCACCATATGTGTGTGTATGCGTGTACTTATATCTATCCGTCGATTGGGATTTTTCTTTACCCAAGGGATCAGTTGGGAAAAGTCGAGCGTAAACCGTGTGGATATGTGTGTGAAGAGGTTAGGGAAGTAATAGTGGTAGTGTATGGTATATATATATATATATATATATATATATATACTTGTTGGTATGGAGGAGGATAGAGCTGAAAGAGCTTATGGGAAAGGGCTTTATGGTGGCGGGCGTTGGATACACTAAAGGGGGGTTTATGTGTCCGCCGCTTTTGTGAATGTTCGGGGGTTTTACGAGGGTACGTTACCACGGCGACACTTGTCCCCGAAAATTTTGCCTGCGGCCATGTCGCGCGTGCACACGAGAGCCATCAGATATATCAGAAGCTTCAATGTTGATATGCTCGATTTAAGTGGAGCAAAACACTGCAAAAAATAAAAAAACACATCGCCTATTATCTGTCATGGCTATTTATGATTATATTCGTTATTCACCAAATTTCTATTGTATTGTTTATTGGATATATGTTTGGGGTTATGATATAAATTACCGTTGAATTTTTTTGCAGTAGAATTATTTGTGGATGAAATATGTATTTGTATAGAAGTGGTGAATGCCAGCTAGCGATATTAATCACTTCATGTTGTTAAATATTTTATTGACGTATTGTGATTATTATTGGCGGATGTTGAGTTAATTGATTCAATTCCTCAATTAGAATATAGCTGAGAGTAAATTTATGCAATGACACTGTTAGCCAATATCACATGAAAATTATACATTTTCTTGAAGAATTATAATTGTTTTGTTTTTTTGTTTTTTTGTTTATAAGCAATGAATAGTAAGTGATTAGTATATCATTTTTAATTATATTAATTAGTACTTGGGTACTGTATACTGAACTTTTATATAAATGAAATTTTCATGTGTAAATTAATTGATTGTTCGTTGATCTTTTGCACAATTTGCCCATTGAGTTTAATACATTTGTGCAGTGTTGTTTGTTAATTCAGTAATTGACGATTAATTCACACCAACAGATGTAATTGCACAATTTAAAATTAACATTTATAATTAACTATTTATAAATATTAACTGTTTGCTTTTTTTTCATTCTAGTTGATGGCGGACGTGATCGAACAACGACATCATTAAATATTGGAATAGAGGAGAATACACTATTGGACACTACGACAATTCGGTAAATATTTATTAGCCATTATTATGGTTATTCGTTGTGATAATTTCAAATTGTTGTCAATATGACAACAATTCTGCTCTGTACATAGATTCATATCAATTCGTAAGTTCACCACTTGGCAGCACTGTCGACAATATTTTTAAATGGCTGTCGCTCTATATATTGTCAACAATAGCGATAATTATTGCTATTTAGATGAATCAATGTTTTGATTGTGGGTTAATTGTTGATTATGAAATATTACGTGTTAATATTCTTGTTAAAATTTATAATTATATATGGACAGATAGATGAAGGGTATGACAAGTCTCAGACGAGGTGTGTGTGTGTGTATACTTTTTCATAATATTTATTTGATGGTTAGGTTTGATACAATGTGTTCATTGTGCAATTTATTATTCGATAAATATATTAACGAGCGAATATGATAATGTGAAAAATCCATATATTCCAATTATTTTAATTAACAATGAATATTTATGTTTTAGATTGATAAATGATGTGACATTAAAAAATGTTGATTCCACTCAGAGAAATGTTGACCTGGATAGTACAAATTCACAATCGTCACGTTATCGCGAAACGACAATCGCTACTTCACCACCAATCGCCGCGGATATCCTTCCACAAAGTACTGAAATCAATTCGTATATTCCCGATATAATTTCTACAACTGCAGCTGCAGCGCTACCCAAATCTAAAGTCAATACAGAGGGAATATGCGAGGTATATCGTTGTTATAAATATACTTTTATCACAAATATGTATGTGAATAACTTTTTATATCTATACTAAATATACATCGTTTTTTCAAGGTTTATACTGGAAAGATATGCGATGAGTTTTTGAGTAATCAAACAGTTTATATTCCGCATCCGATGACCCAAAAAATGTTAGAGGACAAATTGGCACAGGCATTTGGAGTAATTAATTTATCCACGTGAGTACTTATACCAATAAATATAAATTAATTTATCCAATCGTTAAAACTATGGACAATATATTGCTATTATCAATTTCAGAGAATTATCGGCAAACTGTGCAGTCTATGCGAAACCATCGTTTTGCTATTCAGCATTTCCAATATGTCGACATTCATCAGTCAATGTAAAACCCAAAAATTCAGATTACAGCAAACAATTATTTAATTCTCTAAATTCAAACAATCATGCGGATCCATTGGACGAGGAGAATGAAGGGAGCGATGAATTGGCAGCGCCACGTGGAATATTTCGTAAAAAACGATCGGAAATAAATCGCCGTTTATCCCGCAACATGGAAAGAAATGGAAAAATAATAAGCCACAGATATGGCGAACCGCAATCAGTAAATGCAAAGAAGAGCTGGTTAAATCGTAAACTTCGGCGAATTTGTCGTGAGGATTGTGAATTATTGGAGCACGAATTGTGCCAACACGAGTATGCAATCGCAAAGCGTCATCCGTTACTCGGCGAAGAGGCTCTATTAACTGAGTGTTCAGCATTACCACTACCAGGCACCAATGAAGCCATTGACTGTTTGTCACTTGGTATATCAACGATACAAAACATTCGTGAAAATGATTATTGCTATTGGGACAATGGCGAAGAGTATCGTGGAACAATTAAATACAGCAAAAGTGGACGCCCTTGTCTCAAATGGTTTCATCGATTTAATCTACAAATCTCTAATTATGATGGATTAGTCGGTGGACATTCGTATTGTCGCAATCCTGGTGGTAAAGAGGCCCAACCGTGGTGTTTTGTCGATACACATAACAAAATGTCCAAAGAACCGTGTGCAATACCTAAATGCACAGGTAATATATGGATTCACGCAGTAATTGGTCTCATACTTACTGCCGGAAGTATTATGATAGTTGCGTGTTACTGTTGCTGTTATAAATATCGAAAAACCCAACGTAGACCGTTGAATAATTTACCGAGCGGTAAAATGATTGCTGGTATACATTGCGATAAGAATATTTATGATGGTAGACGGAGTTTGAGTACAACACAACCGATGGAGATGAGTTCGTTGTTGACAAGTGGCGGAGGTGGTGGCGCAATAACACCGGGAACAGGTACATTAAGTAGTGTAGCCAGTAGTAGAACATCAACGAATCGTGGTGTGCCGCAATATGCATTGGAAAATGTTATATTTCATCAGGAATTGGGTGAAGGTGCATTTGGTAAAGTATACAAAGGTGAATTGCAATCGGTTTCCGTATCTAATCCTCAAGAGCTCAAGTGCGAATCGTCAATTTATGTCGCAGTAAAGACATTGAAAGAGAATGCAACGCCAAAAACTCAAAGTGATTTTAAACGTGAGGTTGATTTAATGAGTGATTTACGACATCCGAATATTATTTGTCTTCTTGGAGTGGTTTTGAAGGGTGAGCCCATGTGTATGCTCTTCGAATACATGACGCAAGGTGATTTGCATGAATTTTTAATTTGCCATTCGCCGAGAACTGACGTGCCAATAAATAATGCAAGCGGTAAAATTCTGGAACAACCGGAATTCCTTCATATTGCATTACAAATTGCCTCGGGCATGGAATATTTAGCCAGTCATCATTATGTACATCGTGATCTTGCCGCGCGCAATTGTTTAGTTGGCGAAAATTTGACAGTTAAAATATCGGATTTTGGATTGTCACGTGATATTTACAGCAGCGATTATTATCGTGTACAATCAAAGAGTCTTCTTCCAGTGCGTTGGATGCCACCGGAGTCAATACTTTATGGTAAATTTACAACGGAATCCGATGTATGGAGTTTTGGCGTTGTATTATGGGAAATTTATAGCTACGGCCTACAGCCATATTATGGTTACAATAATCAAGAAGTTATTGATATGATACGCTCCAGGCAATTATTGCCATGCCCTGAAGATTGTCCAACAATGATTTACAGTTTGATGATTGAATGTTGGCATGAAGTTGCCAATCGCAGGCCTCAATTCCCTGAGATTCATCATCGATTGCACAATTGGTACGTTAATCAAACATATTTAACCAGTCGAAAGAGCGGAAGTAAAAATGGATCGCCAGCTATTTTTATAAGCAATGATTCACTTAATAGACGAGACAATACATTCAAAAATAATATGGAGATAATGCCATCGAAGAAAGCTGATAGTCAAATTAGTGTTGGGAGTAATGTCAATTCAATGAGCGATGATAAATCGTGTTATTCGCCAAAATTAACTGGAGCCAAGAGAGTTTTACCGGTGAGTCCGCCGCCGCCGCCGCTGCATCATCATCATCATCATCAGCATCATCAATCGTTGAAGGGTTCGCCCAACGGAAGGACAACACATAATGGCGCACAAATGGTTGTAAGATTGCCTGATCCAAGCAAAGTCGGCACCGAAACTCGACTCACCAAGTAAACAAAAATTCGTGAATCGATGTGTTTTTTTATTGTATTTTGTTTTTTATTTCCTTTTAAATTTCATGTTGACTATTTGTGGTATTATTTGGTTTCATATTGCCAAGTAATTTAATAACGACTTGACTGACTAATGAAATTTTAATTGTGCATTTCGTATTGAAATTTATTTATATATATATTTATATATAGTATATGTATAAATAAACAATAGATCGTATGTAGGGTTATGATCTATTATAGCAATAATTTTTCTTATCAACACACCAAGTATTAAATATTTACTCGAATTTTTATGATGATGCGAAAAATATTGAATTATTTCGTGCGAAGGAAAATTACCTTTTTAATTAAATGAATACTATAATTTGTGTGTTCTATTAGACAACAAGATAATCATTGTGATGTCCAATTATAATAATCGTACTTGAATGAAACGAGTAACAGAATAAAAGGAAAAAACAAAAATACTTATCGACATGTCAATGATACAAGTGTTAACTGTTTCACTTTACCGAAATGATCAATGGGTGAGGAAGAGAGCGAGCGTGTGAGATGAAAGAAAGCGAGATAGTGTGAAAGAGGGGGAAACAAAAAAAAAAGAAGAAAATGATGATAAGAATTTAACAAAAAATGGAAAAGTATTTTCCACGCCGACACCTTTTGGTAGGCGATAACGATCTATTTATTAACTACAATGTACTTAAAAAGAAAAATGTTTAAGACTACTTAAGTAAATTTAATTAGTCACACGATATATCTACATCAATTATAAAATGAGTGTACTTTTTTATAATTTTGTAATGAAATCAATGAATAGCTGATAATGCTCGCAGCTGAAGCTATTATTTACGTATTTATATTATATATAAAAATTTATATATATTATTTGTGGAACACAAATAAAAATAAATATAAAAAAATAGTCGTATAAAATTTTTATATTTAATCGAATACAATATACGAGATCAATGTTTTTCTATTTTTCTGGTGTACATAATTTTATCCTAATCTCATATTTAAACTCATACAATGCTGCTATGATACCTATGTAGATTATTATCGGAAATAATAATAATAATTATTATTATAATTGCATTCGCACATACAAGATGTGATGCGATAAATTACAGTACATGCCATGATGTTCTACGGAGAAATGGCTACAATGTCAGTATCGTAAATTGTCTCGTCGTTGCAATGAATTGGCTCACTCTACTTTTTATTGTGAAATTATGTCAGCCTTGTTTTTGTGCGTCGGGTTTGTATTGGGATAAATATCGGCAAGAGTTCATTCCTATTTTGAGTATTCCAGAATTTGCACGAGTCCATGATGAAGCCCAAAGGAAAATTCGACAGTCACGTGAATCTAAATTTGATGGGCGTGTGGTTGCAATAAAATTGTTTGATGTGAGTTAAATGATATAGTATTCAATTGTTTATAAAAATATGTAATATTACTTTTGATTTTAGTACAAAAACGTTCTTGAATTCGATGATAACGACACAAAAATATCGGGCCCTGTTGCTGAAGTATGGTATTGTCTGTCCGAGTATTTGAATTTTACGTAAGTTGATAATGTATACAGTGAATGATTCAATGGATTGGAAAAATTAATACATTATGTATTTGTTAAGAATTCGGCCTGTAAGTGGAAATCCGTTCGATCCATCTCCAGCGTTTCATATACAATCGCCATTAGACATAGCACCATATATGATTTGCAATAATGATACTCAATCACTTCTAGATTGCACAATGCCAATGTTCAGAAAAAAGTATACATTTTATTTTTTCACTTTCCATAATCAATTTGCACATTGAAATTGTCACTTTTTTTTTTATTGCAGTGTTAGATTGTATACTCGGCCTATCATGAGGTCCGATAAATTTTGGATATTCAAGATGTTTCAACCAACAACCCTATTGATTACTGTCGCCATGTTTTTCCTATTCTCTGTGGCTGGAATAGTTGCACAGGAAGTTTACAATCGATGGAATGCGAAAAAAATTAATTTATCTTTATCAGATCGTATCTTCTATGTTTCTTCGTCATTCATGGCACAAGGTTGGCAGCCGTCGCAGCTGGAACAGGAGTCAAAGATTCTCGTATATATCAATAAATTGTTTGGCTGGTATCTTATATTTCTACTCGGTTGCGTGTTTCTTGATTTTTTAATATCGGCCACGCTGGAATTACCATTTGCAAATCTTAAGTCACTTCTGGAAAATACGAAATATCATGTTCTTATTTGCGAATGGTCAGCATCATCTGAACAATATCTGGTATAGTTATTGGATGTTAATATTATTATCGAAATGATATTTCATGAATTCTTTACTATTACACGGAGAGAATTCTATACTAAATATTAACCCTGTGCAACATAATAAGCTCGGGACATATCAACATTTCATGAAATATTATACATTTTGCGAGTGGGCTAATTTAAATATTGTACGAATCGACAATATGTTTTGTTCAAGTGCGCGGTAATATTTAACGTAATTCATTTAATGCTAAAACTATGCTAAATTATTCTCAATAATCAGATAGATTTTACCAATTAAAACGTTGAATTTTTACCCGTCGAATATTTTGTACTAGACTTTACATGGTAAATTGATACATTACCAAACATTATCGGGAGAAATTGAATAAAATAATTTTGACTAATGCCATGGGCAAGTTTTCCTATAACATGTTGTAATGAGTATTCGAATGAAATAATGTCCCAAGCATACTACAACGTACGGTAAATTTTACGTCACGTTTCATCAGAATATTTAGTATAAAATTCTCTCAGTGTATAACGGTTGGAATGAAAATAGGGTTTTATTATTTTAGGAAGAATACGAAAAACGTATTACCACATTATATTCAATAGAGGAGATGTTTCCGTACATTTGCTCGAGTGATGGTCAATATGCAGCTATAGCCGAGGAGCAGAGTAACAATTATGCAAATGCTCCTTGCGCAATTGTGCCCGTTGGTGAAATTGTCGATCGGTATTGGGTTAGCGGTGGTATAGTTAAAGGATCTCCGTATTTGAATGCTCTCAACAAGGGGTAATAGCATAGCCATTTTAAAATTAAGATTTGTTTAAACTTTTCAATTTACCCAATTGTTTCTATATATATATTTCAGAATATTGAGACTGCTCGAAAATGGTGTGATAAAGAGGTTCATTAATTCTCTTCAACTTCTTCAGCATGAAAATGATGTATTTGCCTGCGAAAGTATTGACTTTGAACATGTTTATATGATATACGTGTTGCTGGGATCGGGCACAATTATCGCAATTATTTGTTTCATATGCGAACATATTGTTTTTTGGTATCAACAAAATCGAAAGAATAAACCGTCACGTCTGAATAAACGAAAACGACAACGTGTACGACAATATTGATATGGACCAACTGTAGTAAAAGTGTAATTGTACTGTTGCTTATCTGCTGCACCATTGTAATAATTTATTTTCCAATTAATATTTTAGATGAATAATATTAATTGATATTGTGAACTATTTCTCTTGTATTTAATAAATGATTAGCATATGAGATTAATTTAATGGTTACGCATGTTGCCGATGTATCCACTATCTTGTTTTTTGATTTGAAATAAAGATCCCGTATCAGGATACCTGTGTTGTGCTTTTTTAATCGATGAATCGTTGCATGTTCATGAGTGAAATGGAATATAGTGGTATGATTATATTCAAAGGCATATTATTGCATGTCCATCATCTTACAGTTACATAAAATAAATAAATATCGGTAACTTTCACACAAAATATTTAGGGCCGGTGAATATGATGGATTAATAGTAGAATTAATAAAATTCGTCATTGCTATTGATTGTGTTCTTCGCGCAAATTAAATGGAGCAATATTGAAACTCATGGAATACTATTAGAAATCCGGTATTTGATTGTTATCGATAATAATAGTAATAATAATGATGATAATAATCATCATCATCATAATGCATTTACACATACAAGATGCGATGCGATAAATTGCGGTACGTGCCGTGATATAATGCGGAGAAATGCGTTCAATGTCAGTATTGTGTGAATTGTCCCGTCGTTGCAATGAATTGGCTTACTCTAATTTTTATTGTGAAATTATGTCAGCCTTGTATTTGTGCGTCGGGTTTCTATTGGAATAAATATAGTGAAGAATTTATTTCTATTTTGAGTATTCCAGAATTTGCGCGAGTCTATGATGCAGCCCAAATGAAAATCCGTGAGAAATCGCACAAGAAACTTGATGGCCGAGTCATTAGATTGGGTTACTACAATGTAGGTTTATATAAATCAATAGATTATTCAATCAGTTGTAACAATGAATAATATTTATTTTGATATTAGCTCAAACACATGATTGAATTTGTTGACAATGATACAAAAATAACTGGGGCGTTTGGTGAGGTATGGAATACATTGTCAGAGTATTTGAATTTCACGTAAGTTCTTCATGTATAATAAATAATTGAATGAATTGATGTAATCAATAGATTAATTATATTTTTTTAAATTATTTTTAGAATCCAACCAGTTATTTTCAAGAGTCGATTCTATAATTTGAGACTTAATAATGGCACTCGCACAGGAGTAATACCTGCACTGAACGAAGGAAAGCTGATAGACGTAATACCTCGTATGAATTGTGACACTGAGGCGAATTCGCTCGTAGATTGTACTATGCCAATTCTGATAACCAGGTATTATATTTAACATACTTTACAGAATCGTTGCCCTCAATATAAATAGTGTTTTTTTTTTTTTAGAAAAAAATCCAACACGTCACATTTCAATAATATTCATGATTTTTTATTTATTACAAATAAAGACATAAAAATATTTGAAAAATTAGAAATGAACTGCCTGAGCTTTTTTTTTTGTATCTGTGTTTCTTACAACTAATCAGCAATTAGTCACCTAACATAGCTTCGTTCCATTGTCCCTAATAATTGTGCGAAAAAAATTTAAGTCCTCGTGAGAACGCCAGTGAAAATTTGAAATGAAAATATATTCATAATTTTAATCTGTGACATGGTAAAAATAAAAATTGTTTGCGTTTCGTTCTTGCACCTAAATAAAGCAATGTAAAATTCACTGAGAGCACATAATTTTTTTTTATTGTGAAAACTAGTGTAATTAGATTCTTAATAGCTAGTGTTTATTTAAATAATTGTAGTTGTCCAATTAATAGTAAATAATATGAAGCGCCTGATTTTTCTGTTATTAGACACAAAGTTGATTGGAAATTTGTAAATTTGTAAAATTGCACACAAATGTTATAAAAGATTGCGATTGAATTATCTTCTTAATTAAAAACAAAATAAAAATTTCTTTATTTTGTTTCGTAGTATTCAATTATACGCCCGGCCAATCGTCAGACCCGACAATTTGTGGCTCTTCAAGATGTTCCAATTGTCCACTGGAGTCGCTATTACGGTTTTACTATTTATCATTACTGTTCTCGGTTGTATCGCAACAAAAGTTTATAATCAGATGAATTTGAAAAAAATTGATTTGACTCTATCCGATTGTATGTTCTACACTTTTACTGGAATATTTTCACAAGGTTGGGAACCGCCGCAGCTGCAACAAACATCAAAGATTCTCGTAATTTTTCGTCGATTATTTGGCTGGTTTCTCATCTATACTATTGGTTTTAACATATTGACATTCCTAACGCGCACCGAATTCACAATCCCATTCACAAATCTTGAAACATTATACAAAAATACAAAATATCGATTATTCAGATTCAATGGATCATTAGCTCTCACCAAAATACCGGTACAATTACCATTGCAATAATAAAAACTCATGAATTTATTTATTCACTATGCCAAGATAGATATAAAAAATACAGTTTAATTATTTCAGAAACAATATATAAATCGTAGTGTGTCTTTTGGTTTAAAGCACGCTATGTTTGATACTATTTGCTCGAGCAATCGTGAATATGCTGCAATAGAAGTGCGAGATAGTAAAGAATATACAAATATTCCTTGCACAGTTGCGGCAATTGGTGAACGTATAATGTCGCTATGGATCACAAGCGGTACAGTAAAAGGATTTCCATATATGCAGTCCATCAACATGGGGTAAACTAATTACATATGATCAGAGTAAAGTATATCCAACTCCATCGATCACTCAATTTTTCATTCATTCATTTCAGAATATTGAAATTGCACGAGAATGGAATAATAAACGCATTGACAAAACGTTTCAAAGCTCTATTGTCTGGTGATCACAAACTGGTCAGTGAAGCTATTGATCTCAATCATGTTTATATACTGCACGCGATTTTACAATTAGGTATATTTATCGCAATCATTGTATTCGTATGTGAGCATATTGTTTATCGGCATCAACGAAATCAAATGATTAAAATGAAACGAATCAATAATAGAAAACGGAAAACGCATATAACAAATTGAAAATTAAACAATTGTAGTACAAAAAAAAATAAACTGTCGTCTATATTCACTGTAGCTCAATAATATAAATTAACTTTGTCAATTACTGATATGTGTAATAAACAAAATTGATTAATTGCACACGACTTGTGATAATATTTTATTGTTGTGCTTTTTACCTTGTATCTTTGTACTCATGAAAGAAATGCAACAGCGAAACATCGATGTGATGTAATTGTTGGCTTATGTATGTTGCCAATGCATCCACTATCTTGTTTTTTGATTTGGAATAAGGGTCTCGTATCATACACTATTTAAAATATTTTGAAATTGTTCATAAACATCGACCACTACCCAAAAATAGAAAATTGTCTTGAACAAATGGGTAAAATAAAATCATCCATAAAATTATTTCATTATTTTTTCTTCAAATCAAAAATAATTTTTACTATACATTTTCTTATAGACAATATTTAATAGCTAAAATCTTTTTATATAACATTGGGAGAGGCTATAATAATTACTGATGTAATTTCCCAATATTTTTTTTGTTTTACTAGAATTTCGGGTATAATTATTATTTTAAACTGCGTTTTGTTTCACTTCGGCATCCTCATTCTTATCGCTTTGTTGCTTGATCCTGTAATCTGATAGAGCTGCCTTAATCGCATCTTCAGCAAGCACTAAAAATAATTTTTATTTTAAATAAATCAAAGAACACTGAACAATATAAATAAAATCCAAATGTTTCATTACAATTGTATTAATCAATTACATACTTGAACAGTGGAGCTTGACAGGCGGAAGGCAAAGCTCATTTGCAATATCAGTATTCTTTAACTTCAAAGCCTGATCAACCTGAACAATAAATAATTAAAATCATTGGATAAATACATATCAATTGCGTTTGGATGTATTGTAATAATAATAATTACAATAATAATAATATTAATGTCTAATCATACAGTTTTTCCTTTAACCCATTCTGTAGCCAACGAACTTGATGCAATAGCTGATCCACATCCAAATGTTTTAAATTTAGCGTCGATTATTTTTCCATTTTCATCAACTTTTATCTGTAATTTCATCACATCTCCACATGCTGGAGCGCCTACAAGTCCAGTACCTACTTGTTTATCATTTTTGTCCAGTGAACCAACATTTCGCGGATTTTCATAATGCTCCAATACCTAACAATTAAAAATATCATCATGAATATTTATAATTAATTGATCAATCTATCACATGACAATGAAATTATATTGCAAAATATTGGGAAATATATGAATATGACATTAATGCGCAGTTATTGTGTTTAATAATTGAATTATAAAAATACTGAATATTTACGTTTGGATGATAGAAAATGCATGGGACACTGCGGCTCAAACTTGATGATGATTTCAAGAATTTCGGTGGCAATATTCGCCACAGTGACATTTTATTAATTGCTTGATAAACCGGTTAACAGACAAAGTGCAATTCGTGCAATAACTACAAATGACAATTGGCACAAACGAGGTTATGTATATATCATTAATTTAACCAATCACCACCACAAACGAACCACAAAATAAAACTGTCAATAAACTCAGTCGATATTTATGAATTTTAATGTTTTCAGCTTATACATAAGCCGATAAAGCAGATTGTTATATATATATATATTGTGTGTGTGCGTATGTATGCATAGATACATATATACAAAATATATATAAAAGGCGAGTAGTATACCGGAAGTATCGTCATGTCGAGTTGGCCTAATAGAGACGAATGTTGGTTAGTTTGGTTATAATCCATCAGTGTTCAGACATTGATATTTCCAAAATTTTGAAGTCACAATAGGTTTATTATTGAAATAAGTGTAAACAACAAGTTGTAAAAATGGTGTTGGCCGAGTTGGGTCGTAAAATTACGACCGCTCTTCAATCACTGAGTAAAGCAACAGTGATAAATGAAGAGGTAAGTTAGCTAGCCCATTGATATTGCTGTAAACAGATGGGGATGATTACATGACAATTAATTAATTATGTGTATTATTTGTAGGTATTAAATTCTATGCTAAAGGAGATATGTGCAGCATTATTGGAAGCCGATGTTAATATACGTCTTGTAAAAAAATTGCGTGAAAATGTGCGAGCTGTCATTGATTTTGATGATATGGCAGGAGGGCTTAATAAACGCCGAATGATACAGAGTGCAGTATTTAAGGAACTTGTTAAAGTACGACTTAATGTTGATGGCATTTATTTCCAATTCCAAGTATTGTCATCAATTATTTATCAAAATTTATTTTTTATATAGCTAATTGATCCTGGTGTTAAGGCATATCAACCAGTAAAAGGTCGTGCAAATGTTATTATGTTTGTTGGTTTGCAAGGATCAGGTAAAACGACGACGTGTACAAAATTGGCTTATCATTATTTGAAGAAGAATTGGAAGGCTTGTCTTGTTTGCGCCGACACATTTCGTGCAGGTGCTTACGATCAAATAAAGCAAAATGCAACAAAAGCACGAATACCATTCTATGGAAGCTATACAGAGGTTGATCCTGTTGTTATTGCGCAAGACGGTGTTGAGATGTTTAAAAAAGAAGGTTATGAAATAATTATTGTTGATACGAGTGGTAGACACAAACAGGAGGAATCATTGTTTGAGGAAATGTTGCAAGTGTCAAACGCTGTGGTGAGTTATATTATTTATGCTATATTTTTTATTTGTAACATTGAATAATAAATGAATTCAACGAGTTTATTTGGATTTTTCAGCAACCGGACAATATTATATTTGTCATGGATGCAACGATAGGTCAGGCTTGTGAAGCCCAAGCAAAAGCATTCAAAGATCGAGTTAATGTTGGATCTATTATAATTACAAAATTAGATGGCCATGCTAAAGGTGGTGGTGCACTTTCTGCGTGAGTATTTATTATTATTTCTCATATATTTTTATTTTTTTTGTATCAAATGGTCACGGGCAGTCAGAGGTATGGAAATACAAGTATTTTAAATAATTATTTGTCATTAATTTAATTTATTTTACACAACCAACAATATTCAATTATTATATTGTGTTTGAACTTGATTTGACACAAATTTGAAAAAAAAATATATAATAATTTAATATTGTTGGTTATGTAAAATGACTTAAATCACTGATAAAAAAATTATTTACAATCCTTGTTTTTTCATTGCCCGACTGCGCCTAACCTCTCAAATTAAATTGCCTGGATATAATTATTGTTAAAATGAATATTGCTATTTCAAATGTGAACAATCAGTGTAGCAGCAACGCAGAGCCCGTGTATCTTCATTGGTACTGGAGAACATATCGACGATTTAGAGCCATTTAAAACAAAACCATTTATCAGTAAACTATTAGGAATGGGTGATATTGAAGGATTAATTGATAAGGTTAATGAATTAAATCTCGATGATAATGAAGAGCTTCTGGAGAAAATCAAACACGGTCAATTTACATTACGAGATATGTATGAGCAATTTCAAAATATCATGAAAATGGGGCCATTTTCACAAATTTTAGTGAGTTCAATTATCATTCTATTTCATTAAATTAATACAGTAATATTTTTTTTACCATTGAATTATTTTTATGAAATGTATATTGATATATTTTTTTGGTGGTATTAGGGTATGATTCCAGGCTTTAGTCAAGATTTTATGTCAAAAGGAACCGAGCAAGATTCAATGGCAAGATTAAAACGCCTCATGACAATAATGGACAGTATGAATGATGCTGAATTGGACAACAGAGATGGCGCAAAATTATTTAGCAAACAGCCGGGACGAATTACGAGGTTAGCGCGAGGCTCAGGTGTAACTGAGAAGGAAGTAAAAGATCTCGTAGCGCAATATACAAAATTCGCAGCGGTTGTAAAGCGAATGGGCGGTATTAAAGGTCTGTTTAGAGGTGGTGACATGACGAAAAATGTTAATCAAACTCAAATGGCAAAGTTGAATCAACAAATGGCCAAAATGATGGATCCACGAGTACTCCATCAAATGGGTATTTATTGTTAAATTCAATATTATATTGCGATCTATGCATTTATAAATTGTTTTGATTGCGAATTAATGGAATAATTGTTAACAGGTGGAATGAATGGTCTGCAAAATATGATGAAACAACTTCAGCAAGGGGCTGCTGGTGGATTGGGCAATCTCATGAGTGGTTTTGGCGGCAAATCTTGAAAAAATTAGTGACATGGGTCGCGCATAATGACTGCCATTGAGAGAAATTATATTGAACAGAGTCGCAGTTGAATGTGGATTTTTTTTTCCGATTCAGTACAACATGTTGTTGCCACTCACATTAATCTATTACAAGTTCATTCAACATAAATCTTCCGAATCCACCTGCATGTTTTTAAGCAAATTCAATGTCTCAATATTAATCATTTGTCCATCTAATCATTGCTTTTTAGGTTAAGAAATAAAAAAAAACGAAAGATAGAGAGAGGGTACGAATTTAAAAGATATATTGTTATATACTTATTTGAATTCGACTAGTATGAAAATGATAATGCAATCGATTATATTGTGTTGATTTCAATAACATCAATCATACCACAACCGCAACAGCGATACGTTCAATTTTGTAAATAAATTATTATTATATAATAAAAAGAAAATTTGTGTGATGTATCTATCACCAAAATTTTAATTATTTATTTTTTTTGTATTATAATTTATAACTAGTTCATTATTTATATTGGATCATGTGAAAAAAAAATTATTGAGCAACTTTTGCATTATAGTGAAATAATATTACGCGGGTATTTATTCAAAATTTATCAATATGTCCGATAGCGGCGCTTCACTACGTTAACGAAAAAAAAAAACAGTAGGTATATATATATATCTGGAATCTTCTCGGTGGAAACGTCTCTTTACACCCTGTCCTCGCCCCGGTTATTTCTATGTATCACCATTTTCCAGTAGATTACATTATTGTGTAAATAAGATTGCTATTCGTTTCATTATCGCTATTTGACCAATAACTCTTGTGCACAATACACCATTTTTAATACAAGGTAATTATTCAATATAAAATATTTAGTATTTGAATACTTTTTATATTGCAAGATAGACTATGACTTTTGCAAAAAAGAAAAAAAATGTGTAAATTCAAGTGTACAAAGAGAAACCGGCGCGACGTAGAAGCGACATTTTTTTTTTCTTCTACGCCGGCAAATAAATTAATTCATCACTTTGAACTTATACAAGAATCATCATACATAATTTCACGTAAAATTGTTACAGGTTAAAAATATGTCGTTGCCAATAGACAAAGAGAGACTTGAATCCCTCAGAACTTTCGTTAATATATGTACACAACATCCTCATTTATTGCATTTGCCTGACTTGACGTTTGTGAAAAAATTTATCGAACATTTTGGTGGTGTAGTGCCAAATACAGACAATACTGAAATTCCAAAAACAAAAATTCCATCAAATTCTAATTCAAATGAGGCAAAAAGCGAAGATATTTCAGAACCAGAGAGTGACGAAAGTGAGGTTGAGTTGGACATGACTGGTGTCATTGGTGAGTATCACAAATAAAATTAATAATACAAATGAAACAATTGCAAAACAATTAAAGACCAAAATTTATTTCAATTTATATACAAATTGTGATATTGATTGATTATTAGAGCCTGATAATGATCCGCCACAAAAAATGGGAAATCTAACTCTTCAACCAACAGAGGATGAAATAAATGAATCACAAATTAAGAGATCCGAAGCAGTGTCGGCATTTGTTGAAAATAATTATGACAAAGCAATCAGCCTCTATACAGAGGCAATAATGTTAAATCCACATGCAGCACTTCTTTATGCAAAACGTGGACAAATTTATCTTGCACTTAACAAACCCAATGCCTGCATTCGCGATTGTGATCGAGCACTTGAATTGAATCCTGATAGCGCTGCTGGCCATAAATTCCGCGGTCGTGCCAATCAATTATTGGGCAATTGGGAGGAGGCTGCTAATGACTTGAGATTGGCATGTAAATTTGATTTTGACGAGCAGGCAAACGAGTGGTTACGTGAAGTTACACCAAACGTGAGTATTTATCATTACATATTTTTTTTTTTTTTCGTTTCTGTAATAAACACCGGAAAACATTGGCGAGGAATTGGCAGTTATAACAAATTTTCAAGTCACAGCACACGATTTCTTATTTAAAACCACAGTGTTCCCTAATATATATATATATATATTATATTAATATACTTATAAAGTAAATTGATTGCGAAAAAATAGTTCCTCGCGGATTATTTCAACTCAATCTAAATATTGTGCAATGTCATAAAATTTTTTTTCTACCGCAAGTGTATAGGTTTCATTGTTATACAGTTGAGAGATATATAAGGATACGGGTGTATTCGTTGACGAGAAGAAAAAAAAATAAATTATTTATGTATTCATTACCATTAATTAATTAAATGATAAAATCATTGATGCCATATATGATTGGTCATTTTTAAAGACCACCCAATGTGTATATAAGATATGGCATATAAATAATCATAATAGAGAAATATACATATATATACTCTACAAAAATGCTTAATGATAATAGAGACAAAAAGAAAATTTCGGCAATCCAAAAATTTATAAGCAATCCTCGATCATTCAACAAAAAATGACGTTAACATATATTCTATCTTTCATTATATTATTATTTGATTTTTTTTCGGTTTTCATTTCTTTTTTAGTTTTATCATACACAAACACATATATTCTTATTGATAAGGTTGTATTTAAAATGAATGAATGAATAATAAGTTGCAATGTGCTCTTATATATTATTTGGTGCGATAGTAGGAAAATTTTAAGTGACTGGAGGATGACAATCGTCCGCGATAAAATCTCCAAATCACTTAAATATATAAACACCGATTGAATGGTTGTTTGAAACGATATTGGATTAAAGTTTGTCTTCTCCCACTTTCAGTACGGAACATTCGCGAAGAGAATATATATAAACAGAGTCACTTTGAATTTGCCATTTTCTTTTCATTTTTTTTTTTTTTTTTTTTTTCGTAATGTCGCTTTGCTTAGTTTGATTTGAGCTGATTTGATGATAGAGAATTTTGCACGCTCAACTGCCCGCAGCATCGACGTGAGCAATATCAGCCTCAAATGGAAGGAACCACCAAGAGAATTATTTATTCTCTCATTATCATCTCTCTTCTTTCCGTTATTTCGATTTTTATTTCATTTTTTATTTATTTATTTATTTTTTTAATTTTTCATTGACTTGTTGAGTATTTTCTTCAACATTTGTACTACCTCGGGCACATTATTCTGTGTGTAACGCACGAAAAATCCGTTGTTGTCATCAAGAGCCCGGCTCTTGCACACTTAGTTATGTATATTTTCAACTTGCCGGTGGTTTACCGTCAATTTTTTCATTTATCGTTGATTCCACTGATTTTTTATATTTACCAACGAGCTCTGGTAAATCATAGGCAATTGCGACATCGAGCCTGTTAATTGGACAGCCACGGAAGTAAGTGCACGTTGAGCTGAGTAGTGAAAAATCGTGTAATTTATTTAAACGAAAGAAATCACGATAAACATCAGGATCAGGCAAATCGTAACGTGAAATATTTGTTAGTGTGCTCAATCCTTCATAAATATGATACTCCTGTGGATTTTCAATTATTTTATCACTAGTTTCCTTTGCACTACCAAAGAATGTTTTGTGATTGTAATACGTTGTTAAATAGCAGTCCACCATTTTGGCATGATTACGAACACGAACCTAAAAATTTTTAATTGATTTATGTAATTTATCGAGAGCGGTAGAAACAATTGCGAATTAATGCTATGAATATAATAAATGGTAAAGAAAAAAGTGAGTTAAACTTACGGCAAATCGTCTGGCGCTGGCTATTTTGTGTTCGACTCTTTTATCAACTGCTGTACGCAAGTCACGCAAAAATGCACGCTCTTGTGCATAGAGCAAACGTGTTGGTGCGCCAGCTTCATATGGCAATGACCAGAGCGATGTGGAGTACATTATTGGTGGCTCAGCGCTTGACATTAGCGGTGAAATATTCCATATTAATGCACCCTGCACCCTCATTAACTCCTCGGGTTTAACTTGATCGGCTTTGTTTAAAATTATTCTGGTCTAATAATATTCATTGGTAGATAATAGATCGTGTTAATTAATTAATATTGTTATTTTCTTTTTTCAATTTATATATAGTATAAATATTATACCTGATACTCGCGGCCCTTCAATTGATCTAGAATAGCTTCAGTTTCTGGACCGACATCCAATTTGGATGGATCATATACCAAAAAAATAATGTCAGCTCTGTCAATAAACCACTGACAGGCATCGTTAAATGGAAACAGTCGTTGCACTTGCTTGCGAATTTCCAAAATTCCGGGAATCTCAACGATGTTAACCTACAAAAAGAAAAAAATTATTTCGAATTCATTTCACATACTATTTTATATCTAAACAAGATAATTTAGTATTGTGAGAGATGAAATATAAAAAATAACCTTTTCAAGCAATTTATTTTTTAATTTTAAGCCTCTCAAACGGTCAAGCATTCCTTGACCAAACTTTTGAAGACCAGAGAAGGTCCAGTCGGCTGCCAATTGTGTCCCATCCAACACCTCCTCTTCTTCACCATACATCAGGATGTTGAAGTAGGCCGGCGATGGCTCTGCTCCTGCATCAGTTGCATTTGGCGGTTTGCAAGATTCTCCAATACACTCTTGCAAACCACCTAAAAGACTATCTGTATCTATCTAGGTAGCCATACAATTTCCGATAAATTGAATTTAAAGTGATTTTTAATTGATGTCACTGAATTTATTGTGAAATTTTTATGGAGAAATGCAAAAATTCAGTACTACAAATAATTAGGAAAAGAAAGAACAAAAAAAAAAGAAGTCTCATTGCACTTTTGCAATTTTTTTTCTTCCGTTTAATTTATGCTATTTCAATATTTATTTACATACCCGTTCTCAATGCAGTTGGCTTGTACTCATTGTCGAGGAGGTAATTAATAATGGACGATTTTCCACCACTCCATGGACCCATAAACAGTATCAATGGCTTGGAAAATATTTCCGGATCACCAAAGTGTCTATTACTCAAATCCCTATACTTATACAATGTTTCCAATGGTTGAATTGCTGTGTCATACAACTTTTTCAAATCTTTCAGTACAATACTGGCAGATCGTTCGATAGCTGCCTCTGTATCTTCATTGTCCACATCCAATCGTAATATTTGATTTATATGCTCACGTGGTCTTAAATTCTCAGGAATTTCAATTTCTTCAATCAATTCTTCTTCCGGCGTAGATTCTGTTGACTCGTCAGTGCTCCTATCATTTTCATCTGATAATTCAATTAATTCAATCAGTATAATAAAACAAAGCAACAAATAAAAATTATCAACGAAATAACATCAATGATAATTTTTTTACCTTCAGTGGTTGCATTCTCCACTTCCTCCTCTGATTCCTGCGCATCATTACTCGAAATTTCTTTACTCTCCTCATTATTTTCTTCTGGCAATGAACGTTCTTCCCTCGACAATGTCTCAGTGTCATTGTCAGTGGACTCACCACTCATTTGTTTACTTGTTTCATCATGATCATCATTATCATCATCATTGACATTCACATCGTTCTCCTTATCACTCTCTTCACTCTTTTCTTCGCCGCTTTCCGCAGTTTTTTCATCAGTAATATTATCATCAGTGGCGCCAACTTCTTCTGATGAATCAACCACGTTCATTTCAGCAGACTTCTCATCGGATTTAATTTCCTCGATACTTGCGTCATCCACAACTTTACTATCATCGTTTTCGTCATTCGAAACAACATCGTCGGGTTCGTTACTGTCATTTTCTATGGTACCATTGTCATCAGTGTCCTCAACACTATCCTCAACCGCTTCTTCCTTATCATTCTCGTCAGATTGAACATTATCGTCAGTTGTTTGCTCTTCATTATCACTCAACTCAATTTCATTTTCGTTTGATTGAATGTCTATTGCCTCTTGAGACTTTGCTTCCAGCGATTCATTGTCCTCCTCATTTGTTCCAACGTTTTCGTCCGCATCTATTTTACAACCACAATTTAGCCTCTAATTATTTACAATTGAAATATATTCAATTTGTTGTTTACCTGTCTCAGTATTCTCAACGCTTTGCTCTTCCTCTTCAGAGTTAGATTTAACTCCTTCCTCATCCGTTTTATCATCCTGGATTTCCTCTTCCGATACTTGATTGGACTCGACGATTTCAGATTTATTTTCAGCTGTCTCTGTATCGTCACTATCATCATCATTGTCGTCAGTGTGTTGTGTCAAATCTATTTCGCCGTTTTCTTCACTTCCGTCCTCTTTCTATTTCAATCCAATGGAATATTTTTATTTATTCATTTGTGTTTTTTTATTGTTGTTTCAATCAATCACTTCACATAATTTTATTTCAATTCATTGTTAACTTACAGAGTCAGCCGGTTGTGATGACACTTGTTCATCAGTCGCCTCATTGGTCTCATTGCTCTCATGTTCATCGCCTTGTTCCTCATTATTACTCTCATCATGAGGGCCTTTACAATAAAAAAATAATTACTCGCATAATTACTTTGCTAACTTCATGATATAAATGAAAATAATATTTTGAAATGCATTATTTAATTGGAATTGTTAATTACCTGCTTCAAGATTTTTAATAGCTTTCTCGATATACGGTCGACATTGTACTTCGGACACTTCATCTAACTCTTCCTCACCACGTACACCTCGAAAAATAATAATAATAATAATAATAATAAAAGAATATTGTTGGTGAACGAGTAAACAACATTGAAGCCTGACGTTTGAGGTAGACAGAAATATCTGACCGATCGTGTGACGCAAGGTCTTGTAATATATTTGGTTGAATACACGCGCATAAATTACTCTTTGCTCGAATTACCTACACTACATTGTCGTCTTTCGCTTACGATTAATTTCATTATTAATAATAGAAATAACTGGTATTAATTTGATAACATAGACACAAATAATTGAGAGGTGTATTCAAATTGTATTGGAATTTACCCTTCACTGGTGACATTTCATTGTATACTAAGCCAAGAATTCACTTTTGAGAATGAACGTGGTGTCTGTGCATGTGCGTGTGTGTATATGTGTTTGTGTAAATGTGCAAATACCGATCTGTTGTGACCTGATGAATTTCAACGACAAACATTTTGACCGTGGACATATTAAAAAGTTTGCTCGTTGAATTTTGAGAATGAATTTTTATTTATTTCATATAATGTATAGAAATTTTATATGCATTTTTTATTTATATTCATTTCATTTTCTCCAAGTTCTTTTTGTACATGGTAGTATATATATTATGTGAAAATGAAAAAAAGTATTGAATTGTAATGTAGCAACACCAAGTTCTCATGAGCTTGTAGCGATTGTGGCCCGACATCTAAGTTTAGATTGCCGGGTAGGCGGTTTTACAGACTGAGATGCATAGCCCACACGTATAGAAATATTTAAATATTAATACATTTCCATTTTCTTTTTTTTTTTTTCGTATGTATTTAATCGTTTATTTTATCGAAATTTCATTTATTCCTTTCATTTCAATCAAATACGTTGCATTAATGACAAAGTAGCGATTTATAAAACTATTTCTAATAAATAATAGCGATATAGATGTCAATCACTGAATTATTATTCAAGTCACATACAGGATAAAACTTGGTATCTGTTTAAAATACATTTTTATTGCATGTGTAATTAATTTGTTTATTTATTTGTATTTTTTTTTGTCTTCCCACAGAACAAATTGACAAATTTTAATATCGATTTAACAGTTAGTAAAATTTTCCTTGCGTTAAATTGAAAGGATAATTTGTTACATAATATTCAGCTGCGCCAGTCAATCATCATCTATAAAATGGACAATTAAATTGGAGTTAAAAAAAATCTTTACAATAACAAAATTCAAATTGTCAATTTACATATTTTGAATTGAGTAATAACGACCTTCCCCCGGCTTTACATAAGAGAACATAATCGCCGTACTATTACTAGCTACCCTATAAATACAACTACTTACACACCAAGTTTAATATTAATGCCAAGAAACGATGAAAATTATTTATGACCTCATCAACATTTTATTATTAATTAGAGAAATAAATTTTTTTTTAAATCAACATTAATGAGATAGTAAGCGATTGATGATGAAATTGAATGAAAAAATATAATTGATAAGTGGTTGAAAAGAGTGATGGTGTATTTGGTTGGGGGAGTGAGTGAAAGAAAAAGGGGGAAAAAAAAAAAAGAAAACACAAAAACAAAACTTACCCTGTGAGACGAATGCAACAAGTGCAAATAATAAAAGACCCACAATAAAAACGGGTTTGAGTCGCACCGAACCCGTCATCTCGTCGCTTCACTTGGTCACCACACGATCAGTCCCCAGACTGTCCTACGGAGAGCTCTTTTCACCCGAAAAGTCGTATTAAACGCCGCACTCTCACGATAAACAGCTCGACATCAAGTTGAAACGCCGAGCGTGAAATCCCCGCGCGCATCTGGGAGGTCGACCAAAACACACTTTACTTCTTGCTCTTTCGTCGACTAAATCTGCCTCAGTGCCATCGCCCGCCGCGCCCTGCCTTACGACTCTCTTTGCTTTTTCATTCTTTCACCCCCTCCTACTTACCCCCTGCTTACTTTCACCATTTCTTTCTTGACAATATTGACAATTACTTAATAATTACTGATATCATACAAAGAAAAATATTGCGATAATATTCAAATAAATTTACATTTTCAATTGATAAAAATTAAAATAATTGCTTGTTACTTGAAAATATTATTTGTTGTTATTTTCAATGTGTGAGATATTGAAAACGAATTAATGTGAGATATAATTTTATTATAGGGCTATTGGATTCGAATAAAAATGCTACGGTCATCGGATTGCAATCATCAATTCGATACATAGCATTTATTTAAATATAGTGTAAATAGTTTTACAACATATCAGTGGCATACCAATTAATTTTATAAATGCCCGGTATTTTTCATTATAAAAATTGTACTGCAATGTACTTCAATCATGTACACAAGCAACCAGCACATACATACATACAACGAAATATCGGTATCTAATATTAATTCCACTGAAATAGATGATATAAATGTATAAGAGGACAAGGTCATTTACGACGCACGGATAACGAGAGTCGTCACATTGGCTAGGCGCATTTTAAATTATAAATTGTCAAGCAACGTTCGCATGACGTGAAGCATTATGACTTTTTTTTTGGCAATGCAGGAACAATGCAGAGTATTTAATTCAACAATTTATTCATTAACTGGACATTATATATAAAAAGATGAAAAACATCTGGGATCACTCTTTCATTATTGTTCAATGTCAAGAGCTTTTTGAATTTTATTCTTCAATGATGATATGAATATCCATTGTATTATGCAATAGTGATGAATAGGTTAATGATATCGGTGGGATGATGATAGATTAGTGTCTATGATTGTAAAGTCGCACAATAATTTTTGTTTCACGTGAACAAAGTTATCTCTCAGTATGTTCTCTGATCGGACAGTGGCGAGAGCATTGCGATGCTGAGCGCCTTTATATTTAGATGTGTCCGGGCCGCCGCCGTATAAGGTGGCCCCACACGCATAAATTTTCACCGTCCACGTTTCCACCTTTGGCCCCCCCCCC
>CAJUYH010000594.1:62177-113604 GCA_910591685.1 Galerucella tenella
CCCCCCCCCCACCGATATTTCCACTTTTGAATACATTATCCATCTACCTCTAATTATATTCTCATTTAATCAAAATTGCATTTCATTCGAATGCTAATTAGATGTACCCACTTTTCACATCTATATATCATTTTGTTCTTATTTCTTACTTTACTGCATTTTTTTGTTTATTTTGTTCGTTAGAATTTGTAAATTTTAATGTCTTGTGTGCGTTTTTTTCTAGGGTAAAAAAATTGCTAATAGTTATTAGTTTATTATTTTATTGATAGCATTAAATTCTGGCAGATACAACGTCCAAATGTAATGTTCGCAGTGTAGACGACACTGGTGACATCATAGTTATGTATTTCAGTCGTTGACCGTCAAATTTCTAAAAACAAAAAAGTAGTGATAATAATAAAGATGATAAATAACAATTTAATGTCAATGTGCATGTGTGACCTTGCACCAAATAATTGTTAAATTATTGAAATGCTTCACTATATACATTTTAATAATATTATTTGTAAAACATATATTTATATATATATATTTTTTCAGGCACGTAAAATTGAGGAACACAAGAGAAAGAAGGAGCGCGAAGAATTCGAAAAAATGGAGAAGAATCGTAAAGAGGCTATGAGACAGGCACGAGAGGAGGCCAAGGCCCGCAATACAAATTCGGGCCCATCGCAAACAGGTGATGGTGCTGGCAAACCGTCAATGAATGATTTCTACCAATATCTCAATGATCCCGATGTCATGCAAGCATTCCAGGCGAGTTTTCAATAACCATCATTCAATAATTTAATTGAATAAATATTATTTTTTTCCGTTCTCATGATTTATTTTATTGCATTCGGTTTGATTTTATTATTGTTTTGTTTATAGGATCCCGAAGTTGCTGCGGCATTTGTAGACATCTCATCAAATCCTGCCAACATTCTTAAATACCAAGGCAATACAAAAATCATGAATCTTATCACTAAAGTATCATCGAAATTCGGTGGCGGTGGTGGTTGTGGTGGTGGCGGTATGCCATCTGGATTTCCCGGAATGAGTGGCAGTGGTATGCCCGGTGGATTCTTTCCCGGCGGTGCCAACACAACTCCACCAGGCGATGACGTTGGCCTTGATTAAGTGACTATTTACTTCATTACTATATACTATTAAAACATCATTTATGCAGTTCATTTTACACTCCATTAAATATATAATAATTTTTGTAATAAATTGCGAAAATTTACGGGGTCAATTTAATTTTTCGCGATCAAAATGTTGATTACATTGGAATTAAAAATATATAATCAGTCCAATTATGAATTATGCATTGTCAAATGGATAATAATTGTACTGATAAATTTAACGAATAAATTGTTTGAAAATATTCATCAACAGATAAAAATTTCATTTACGCATATGTTGATTGACACAGTTGAATATTCAAAATAATTAAGATAATGTGTTTGCATTGTAATGTACATGCACTAAATAAAATTTTCCCATTAAATTGCATAAATAAAATTTGATTTTTTATTCATTTGACCATTGTAATGTTAATCGCATCAATATAAATTCATAATAAAAATAATTGAACAAATTAATTTGATATGAAATTATTCATTATAATAATAATATTAACATTAAGTAATCTCATGTGTAGTGTTATTGAGTTTCATCTGCCATTGAAATTGACAACTAACATGGCTGTTTGAATTATCATATATAACAATAATGATAATGGTGGTGAAATATAAAAAGTTTACAATTACAACAGTATAAAGTAATAGATAAAACAAGTGACCATTAATAATAATATTATACATTTTATATATTATCGTTATATTACTGAACAGTGCAGTGTTGTAGACCACTTTATCGATAGCTTAAATTTAATATTGCACATTTTTAACAAAATAGCAGCACTTGAATAACTCAAAACTCACGTACAAAAAAAAATGTTCATATTCTACAAGGAAAATAATAAAATGATAAATCATCAGTTTTTCATCCAAATAATTGATTAATATATCAAACATTTAAATAGTTAATACATCAATTTAACCCTTTCAGTCCCAACATCCAATTTTCATTCCGGATTATTACACCGAATTGATTTATTTTTTAATTAATTCATTCGAAAATTGTTTGCAAACTCCAAAATGAAATGATCGCATTAACTGAAAGGGGACTAAAAGGATTAAACACAAAGTGAGAAACAAAAATGCAATTGACAAAATAAATTGGGCCTATCTAATTTTGAGCATATGTAAATTTGGGTGCCATGGCACTTTTCTGAAAGTCGCTGTTCTACTTTCAATCTCCTGATTAGTACAATTCTCATCGTCAGTCATACCAACAATATGCCCAATAATATCGCGATCATCAACACTTATATTTCGACGATGCATAAAATTTTGATTGTGTTTATGACATATGTATGTGTGTGTATAGCCACCGGGGTCACTGACAATACGCCGATGGCGACGTAACCGATAATCATTCCGTTGATTCTGATACTGACAACGATAACGATGATCATCATGATAATTATGACAATGATTATTTTCATGCGAGTTGGCAATTGATAAGATAGGAGTTGTGAATTGTATTCTTGGATCAGTTTCTACATACAGCCAACTTGCAGTATCTACACAAGGACGAGCACAATTAGCTGTGTCGTCAATAAAAAGTGGATTTGAATCGCAAACAAGACCACCACTTGGCACTGTTCGATGAATCGGACAATGTTTATGAACATTCAGCATAACTTTATTCACAATTTTTTCGTCACAATGAGAATTGCCCTCTGACACTCGTCGAGTTCTGAAATAAATTTAATTTTCATTGTTATGAATATTTATTGGTTTTATTGAGGAGTTAGAGGCAGTCAGAGATATGAAAAAACATGTTTTATAAAATAAATTGAATTACTAACAATAAAAAATTATTTAAAATACCGGGTTTTTCATACCTCTGACTGCCCCTAGCCGCTCAATCAATTTTAAAATAGTTATAATTTTTATATCGCACCTCGGAGTTAATTGCCATGGCGATACTCGGCGTCAGTTAAGCGGTAAATCATTCCTTGGCGTTCTATAACATTTATTCCAAATTTCCAATAACAAAACGCAACTATGAAATCTATAAAATACTAATAACGGCACACAAATTCTCGATATAATACCCCACGCTAATACACCAAAAAATCTCAATTGCATCTCTTGTGATATCCAATTTTGAGTTACAACAGTATGAAATGCCCACAATACTGCATTGCTAAATAGTAAAAATGTGACAACTTGTCGCGCGGGTTTAGCAATCATTTGGAAGCGTGTAATGCAAGATCTCTTTGCTGCTTCAGCGATAAAAGTACTTTGCGCAAAGCATTGAAATAATTGAAGTAATGACGCTGTTAACAGCATCACGTGTCGTCCGCGTGTATCAGTTTCACTATTGTCAATAGTTGCTAAAGAGCATGCGCAAACAACCACAGTAAAAATTGAATAGATTTGAACACCAAACAGTGCTATGTTTGATAATATATTGTCCAGTGATGCTGGTGCACGTGAAACTATTGACATCTGTCTAACTTGAATAAGTCCACTGGCTGTCATTAGTGCACTTAATGTCAATATTCCAATTAATGTACCGCATGTTAGCCAAGAGAGTGTTGCCGGTGGAAAATTTTCATCCTCACGCACAACAAGAAATATAAGAATCACTACAATACCCGCGGTCATACTCAAAATACCAAGAAATAATCCTTTACTCGCGCCATCGCATCCAACTCTTGTGTGTCCTGTTAAATCTTTCATACTGTGAAATTTTTGCTTGTGTGCATAACGATTTTTCCCGACATTTTGTCCCATCACAAATGTCACCGCTGCAGCAATCAAGCTGTAAATAAAATAGAATTGTCATTAGTTACTATTGACAATAGATATTTTTTTAATCTTCAATATATTATTACCTGAATTGAACTATGAAGGGATAGAGGAATGCCATACTCGACGTCCACAATTGTCCCAGCGTATTTGTATTGAGGCACTCCTGCAATGTGACAACTTGCGCGATTTTTTCATCGGATATCGGTTGATATTTACCGATAACGTCACCTGGAAAATCTTCCAAAAATTAAAGATAATATAAAATAAATTTTACAAACATAATGTTTTGAAATAAATCAATTTTATCATTTTATTACCCATCACGTCACGAGTTCGTCTCGTCAATAATCCGGGAAATCCACGAAGACTCAACGGTGATGACAATGTATCCGATCCTTTTTGTGCTAAGTGAACAAAATACGTCCATTCTTGAGCAGAATCCCAAATAACAAGTCGCGCCCAAACAGCAATATTCGTCGCTGCCAAATGAATAAAACCAAATCGTGCTGCCAATCCAAAACGCTCTACTAAAACCTGTTTGCCAAGAAAAAAAAAATAGTAAGTAAAAAAAACAGTGCATTCATTTAAATATTCAGCCAGAGAGAATTTTATACTAAATATTAACCCTGTGCACGTCAACATCAACATCTCATGAAATATTATATATTTTTTGGGGAATTTTTAGAGTAGGCTGCTCTAATTATTGTACAAATTGACAACATGTTTTACTAAACTGCGTGGTAATATGTATGATAATTCATTTAATACTAGAGATATAATAAATTATTCTCAATAATCAAAAAGAATGAAATAATTTCGACTAATGCCAAGAACAGAATTTCCTATAACGTGTTGTAATTGATAATCGAATGTAATGATATTCCAAGCCTACTACAATGTACATTTTAGTCCTTGTTTCATCTGAATATTTGGTATAAAATTCTCGCCGTCTATATATTTATTAAGCATTTAATATCATTCAATATCATCAAATACCTGCGAATTAACAAACAAAAAATGCATTTGCAGAAACGTGAACATCCCATGGAGAACAGGATGAACAAATACGATATCATTAAGACACTCAGCGCCTTGCATTAAAGAATGCATCGCCATTTCTAGTCCATTAAATACGAGTGTGGCCAAGCCAAAAACTACAATGCATGGGAAATAAAATATCGTCGTAAAAATTAAAGTAAATATGGTAAGATAAGTATATTACTGATAAATTTGTATGAAAGAAAGTAGTAATTAAACTATTTTAATTGTATTAAGACTTACGCAATGCCCCAACGCGAATGTAGAAACTTGTTGGCGCAGTTTTAGATCTCGATATGTGCGCCCGTTTGAGCGATCCAAATCTTGTAAGTGATGTACGACCGAGCTCCGCATCGTCACCATTACCAACTAAACTTCCGCAACTGTCCACGAGTACCCAGAGATAAATGCTTATGATGACGGCAATGCTACCGACGTACAAGTACATCAAAAAGACATTCTGCAAAAGTAAACACAAGTACAATTACCACACTACCACTTTTTATATTTATTATTTGTAAACGTTGTCAAGATAATGAGACAATACGGAATTCTATTACAAGAATTTCTTTGAATTATTGTTCATGTGAACGAAAATAATTGGAAAATTCTTATGATAATTGTGAGCCATTTACTATCATTAATATACGACATTAGTTCTCATGACTGTTGACAAGTCAACATTTCCCGACATTTTATCCCATTCATGAACAATTTATTTTGCTGTCAATGTACAATAATTGGATGTGAAAAATTTACACATAAATGCATTCGTAATATTATTCAAATGCGCAATTAATAACAACAGCCACATTAAATATTTCACTTGTGAATTTGCAAGTTGACCCCAAAAAACTCATCCAAATTTTGTTCGATTTATTTTGCATCCTTGCAGATCAAGTCTATTAACCCAGATCATTCTCACATTTGTCATATTTATTGCGAAAAGAAAGAAAAAAAAATTAAGAAATGAAATTAAAATTAAAAGATACCTAAGATACTTTCGAATGATCGACAAATATTTAGAGTCATGCGTTCGCTTTCTCTCACACTCAAAATTGTATATCGAATTATATATTAAATTATCATAATATAAAAATTTATGAGCCGTTTCCTAACCGGAAGGAAGCTAAATAAACAAATATGTAAATAATTATTATACATAATGATACAGAAAGAAAAAAAAAATGTACAAAGTCGCATACGATGAAAATTATTCAGACAGACATCCGGGAAAAAAAAAAGAAAAATAGCTTGTTATCAATACGCTGCAGTATCATCTGGATTCCTATTCTTTTTCCAAGACCAATATTTCAATGCACCTTCAAATGCCGATTTCACTTCTGTGTACGTGAGCCACTGGCAAATTAGAAATCGCATGTCTCGATCGAGTGAGCAGATATAGGACATGAACTGTTCAACTGTATGCGTCATGAAGACCAGGTGCATTAACACCTCATTTTTATTTTATTAAATTAACGAAACATACAAATATCAACACTTGCATATATATAAAGCTCACAATTAATTTCACCAATAATAAAAATTTTTATTAAATTAAATTGGTAGCTTATGTATTTACCTGAAGGCTCAATAATGGAACTGGTGTGTCCATAACTTCAGCCAAACAGAGTGCCATCATTAGAACTATTATAAGTTCACCATAAACATTTGATAATACAATCCATAATTGTGAACTGTCAATTGATCATAAGAAAAGATTTATCAATTAAATTTAATATATATATATATGTGTGTGAAATAAAAATGCAATAATGATTGTATTTACTAAGGTTCGGAATGATCCAGAAGATGATCAGGGGATCTCGCCGTGGCGAGAATCCTTGAGACAAGTGACCTTGGCGGTGCAGCTGTAGAAATTGGACGATCATTTTGATTGTTCGCTGTATGATCACTGTGATTAACTCTATCGTGTCTTGCTGGATTCCCCGTATAATTTCTCTCATGGGTACCACCTGAAGTGCTTCCTACATCATTCAAACTGTCCTTATCGTGAAGTTCATTGCTTGCTATACAAACAAAAAAAAAATAAAAATTAACAATTAATTACCATCGCACACAATTTTTCAATGCAAAAATAATTTATATAGGCAAATAATATAAACAGGAATTGTTGATTTATGTTGGTTGGATTTTATACTGTATCCGAGATTTTCTCTTTATAAATAGTGTAGTGGGTGATAGCAATAATAATGACTTTATTGCGAATAGTCTCGATGAAAGGAAAAGCTGACTGTGGCCAGCAAATCGCACATGTTTTGTACAAGTGCAATGCGCCACGATCCGTTAAACTGTAGATGCACCGTTAATGCATCGTCGAATATTTGTATTACAAATACGACTTTCTTCAATCTCAATTCACATAGCCATGAACAACTTGTCTCGATATCACATTTAAACAATTGCAATGTATTGTTTATCATATGACATTTGTGATCTACAACATTTAAATTATAATTGATTGAATTGTTTATATCAATTGTAAAAATAATTTTTCTATATTAATTATTTTTTATTTTTTCTTTTTTTCAAGTTGAATAAATTATAAATATTTTATTCGCCCAGTGGGGATCTAGAGCAACAAATGAATTAATGAATATCACAATGAAAAGTAATTCTTTGATGTCCATCTCCCTTTTAGCCATTATTTTATTTTCCTTTTTTTTTTTTTCCTTCTTGCTGCTTCTCTCAGATGCTATGGTAACACTCGCGTGATTCACTCAACAAGCACAATATATTTGTATACCTATATAGAATGCGTGTGCTCGTGGACCCATTAAATTGATTCAGTGAATGCGAGAGTGCATCGCACGAATGCACGGCGTAAACTATCCATTTTTATTTCATTTTCATTTTAGAATTAAATTTAATTTGACATTAAAGAAAAAAAAATATATATATATATATATATTTGCAATTATGTCTATTAGATGTAGCTCATTGCAAAGCGATCATAAGAAGAGAAAAAAAAAGGTCAATAATTTCAAATAAAATAGAGAGAAAAATGAAATTAGAGTTGAAATTATTCAGTGACCGAATCCACTGAGTTAGGTACAATAAAAATTGTTTTATTTTTTTCATTTTGTATCGAGTAATTTAACGCACCGTCACGGCACAATTTAATATGATAATAGATTGATAATTAGTATGCAATGTTGCATTAGCATGCCAGGAAAGAAAGCAAATTTAATTCTATTAACATATCCGACACTGTAATGCATTACATCGGCCTTCTCAAGGAGTTGATTAATAACATGTGCATATAATAAATAAGATAAAATTCTGAATATCGTGTAAGAAATATCGCATTATCGTACAATGAAAGTAAAATACTTTTACGGAAGTGATAAAAGTATTATTTATGATTAATTTTTTTTTTTTTCACCTTTCGTTTCATATTGTTATTCGAATAATTATCATAATTTAGTGGCCAATGGATGATATCAATGCTCTGACTCCGGGAAAGTTGATAATAATTAATTCATATTAATATTTGCAATGTTATTCAAAATATATTCATTAACAAGTATTGATATGAATATATTGATTATTAATTTAGTAAAAATATCATTGATTCAATATTTTATATGTATTTAATTTGTGCTAAGAATAAATCCTTTTCACTTGAACGCAAACATAAATTTTACTCTCCACTCATATATATCTTTTATATTCGTATAACAGTATATGAATGACGTCGCAGATGCACAGTGTCATTTAACCTAAATAAAATGTCTTTATATTTATATCAAGAGATTGAAAACACGATAGTAATTAAAAATAAAAAGGGTATGTTAGTCCAATTATATTTGAAAATAACTTTAATGCTAGTTTTGGCTCTTTCCCTTTCACTCATCATTTTAGCAATATAACCTTAAAAACTCAACAAATTGTTTGAAATACAACCGTAAAGCAAAAGAATATATAAATAAATAGAGACATATCATGTAAATCTTTCTCTTTAAAATAGATAATGATTCAATTTTCTATTTTTATTTTAGAAAACCACATGGTGAATTTATCCCGAAGCAGCGCGTGCCAACTTTGATATAATGGAAAAATTTCATTCTGGCTGTAACTGTGAAAGAGAAGTGCTGAGGAGTAAAAGAGATGCAGATAAACATTTGAAATGCGCGTTATCATCAAGCCATCATCACCACCATCAGTCAAATAACTGGTTTTCTACCACATCGCTGCCGTCATCATAATCATCATCATAATTTAATGATAATAAATTGTTCTACACGTTATAACGGCTGGTGTTGTAACGGAATATACAATGAGCTGGAATTGTAAAAAAAAAAACAAAAAAATCTGTTGCCAATCGCAATAATAGATATGCATTGAATTGTTTATCAAATTCAAATGATATTGTCAAAACAAATTATTACAAAATTAAAAAGCAACCGTAAAAAGAAAAAAAAAAAAGAAACAACTAATTACATATTATATTTGTGTATTGTGTCCATTCATCAATGTGGAATGAGAGTCATATACCGTTACTTGAATACAAAGCTCATGAATAAAATTATTTTCCATGTGCCAACAATGCCATCAATTTTAAATTTGGCATTAGTTTCAATTCTAAAACGTACACGTGTACGAAATAACCGTAATTTCATGATGACTTCACCTATATTTCATTCTTCTTTCGACGTCAATGCGTTTTATTATGTACAATTTAGTTACTTATTTCATATTTCTATTTTAAATGAGAGAAAGCAATTTGTACGCATTTGAAATAAATTCCATGAAAGTGGGTGCAATATGATATTGTTCTACTATACATAATCAATATTTATTGTCGATTATTGTCGTTAATAAAATTTCTTATGTATTTAATAATAATTGATATAAAAAATTTTACCATTTCCCACAAAGCAATCTTCATTTTTCAATGAATATCTGGGCAGTTTATTGTCATCATAAATATTTTCAGTAATATCATCAATGATCTCTTGATCGCTATCTTTTTTAATCATAACCTCTTTTGTGTTTGTCCCTTCATTATCGTCATTGATAACACTCCAAATGGGTTTACAATGGGCTCGCTCTTCAATCACACAAATATTTTCCTCCTGATCCACTGTTTTATTTCTTCCAAGCGTTTCAAATTGACCAATTGAATCCACTGCCGTTGACACCATATCGTCACCTTCCGCAGCTTCCTCTTGCAGCATAAATTCACGTGTTTCATTTGGATTACGATAAATTTTCCCATAAGACTCGGCCATACCAACAACACCACGTGGAATTGACACCTTTGGACTAATCCAAGAACCTTCCAACTTTCGCGATTCCATTATATCAATTGTATTAAAATTTTTTTTAACTTCACTGATCTCCCTTACAATATTTTCATGTGCTGGTGCACTCTCCAACCACTTATGGAGCTCACGTTGTTTTTCCAATATATCTTCCCTTGATTTGTTCACACTCTCAAAATCGTTATTGAATTTTTTCTTTGGTTTTCGCACAACGCTGTATAATGGCTCCTCCTCAAAATCAATATTACAATTCACAATATCTTCATTTTTCACTGAATTATTAAAATTACAATTATTTCCATCTAAAAAATTGTATATAGGATCGCGTGTGGCAGTTGTAATCCATCTGGCTCTTGTTTTTTTTATCTCTATTGATGTGGCTTTATTATTGATATCTGACACAGTGGACGAATTTTCAAATCTATTCTTTGCACAATTCACAATGGGAATGCCAGTTAATTCAGCCACCATGTCGAAGAAGCCTCTAAAAGTATGAATAATATGGCAGGAAGTCACGTATTTTGATTACCACGTTTGGATAAACCGGGACTATGAATTACGTGAGGTCCAATTTCCACTTTGTAATATTCACAACAAAGATCAATTAATTATTTGTTTTATTATTGATTTATTCCAGAATTAAAAGAGACAATATCAATATGGTAGTTGAACTTTGCTGGTGGACAAATGGCCCTGTTGCAATTGACTAAACAACAATGTTCACAATATATGCTGTTGATATCTATTTGTTGAATTACAATTTGGATTTGGAGACAACCAAAGCCAATGCACGATGATAGTATGGAGGGTGGTGGAAAACGTGAACAAAGTCCATTGAATGGATTTAGTTCGCGTTCGTGATCTGAGTACACAAATTCATGACTTTCCAAAGAATATAAACAGTATATAACCCCATTTACTCATTTAACTACCTGATTATGATTGATTAATTCATTATTATTGTATAAAATTATTTAATTTGGTTCAGGGGTTAAAAGCAATCAGAGGTATTAAATAACAAATGTTTTAAATAATTTTTTTTTGTCGGTAGTTTAATTTATTTTATAAAATAAACAATGTTAAATTGTTATATTATGTTTCGACTTTGATTTAATATACATTTGAAAAATAAAATATAAATTTTATATGAAGTTATCGCGCTATTTATTGGAGCCTGTTTCATAAATATTCCATAAATCCTCTAATAATTTAATTCCGGATTTTCAAAATAAAAAAAATGCAACCGTTAATTGTTTATAAAAAATAAAAGTTTTTAAAAAGGAAAAAAATCCTTCGATCAGGCACCAAATTAACTGTTAAGATAATAATTTTTTTTTATGTCAATGATTCTAAATTAACCTGTAAGAAGTTACAGTGGTCACCACTTGTAGAACAAAATCCAACAAATATTGCGATAACTTCATATATAATTTATATTTCTTTTCCAAACTTCTGTCAAAGCAAAGCTAAAACACAATATTATAATTTAATATCGGACATTTTATGAAATAAATTAAATTACTGACAAAAAAAAATTCATGAAAATACCGGATTTTTCATACCTCTGACTCCCTTTAATCTTTTAATGTTCAACTTTTATATTGTTTTCGATCAAACAATTATTCGACATTCAATTCATCATCTTCATTCACCATTGATCAATAAATTATATTTGTTAATCCTTGAACTTCAGACGTATTTGATGAAACTTCAGAATGAGAATTAGCAACAGCTGCAACACGCAGCGCAGATGCTGATGATTAAAGCGAGGATCCCTCCTGATGGCCATATGTACATATTTACCTTTGAAATGAGACAACGACAGTTGTATACAAGCTCGTAAATACTTTGAAAAAATATGCCTATATCTAAAATGCAATTTGCTTATAAACACAAGTATCATTATTTATATATGAGCTGATGATTACTCATGTACAGTTAAAAGTTATATATCAACCATACATGGATGATATGCATTATTTATTTTTTAATTTTTTATTTCTCTCTCACTTTAAACTAACATGTGTGCTTTATACAGTATTTAACCTTTTTTTTGTGAAAAAAAAAAAATAAATAAATAAATAAAATAAAAACCAAAATTAAACATGACAGTATTCAGCTTTCGCCCTCCCAGAATAATTCATTAATTAATAATATACGAAATTAAAAATATACAGACTCTATAAATTGGCAATTCGCAAAAGAGTAGCAAGCCATATGCGCGTATTTACTTTTTTTTTTTTTCTGTATTTGTATTATTCATCAAGCGATGAAAACAGGTTGGAAATCAGAAGTGACCCAGCAATAAATTATAAACTGCCGACTCACAATGCATAGGAATATTTATACATACGTTTATTATTCAGCATTTAATTGATTCTTATCCACATATGAGATATATCACTGTAGGTGTTTGTATGTCTGTGTGTGCATGAATAATCTGACAAATGAATATCATGATGCTGCCTTTGTTCATGATATGCCTGCCAGATACCATAAAGGTATACAATTATCCTACTTCATATAAGATACATAACCATCAAACATTTAACTTCTATTTATACTGAACATTTATATTTACCATCTGGCATTCGCAGTGTGAACTTAATCGATGAAATGAAAGAAAAACATAATGCAAAATAGCAAATTCATTTGTTTTCTATGTTATATACTTACACATTTATATACTGGATAAAATATATATAATTTTTATTATGGTGGATAAAAAGGTGGTGTGCAACGAAGTGGAAAATAAAAGTCTCATTGGAATGACATCGTTTTCACTGTGTTAGATGGCAATATCTAATAAATATTATCAATAAATAAGATCTATATATTTTTTGTTGCATTCATATATGAACATGTGTGCGTAAATAGAGATGAGCACAGTGTGCACTTGCGATGGTGATGATGTATTCTAGTACCAGAGAGGAAAAAAAAATAATCAAAAAGAGACATACTCTTCAATAGGTTATTTTTTTTTCTTTTTTTTTTTATTGGTGAGAGCGTCAGGTCCAAGACTGCTTTAACTTAACGGTAAATCCAACTCTCCCATCATATCTTCATAAACACGTGAACAAATGTTTATCCTCATGGTGAGATGTTACCGACATATTTTGATCTTGACATAAAAACATTTGGCGTTTTGTTTTTACTTCAAGTAATTTATTTTTCTATTCTTTTTGTTTTTAGGTATGTTCAATATCGTTTGGATTATTTTTGTTGGTAATTGAAAGGTAGTGAGTGTTGGGCGATACAAAAAAATATCAATATTGTTCTTGTGTTGTGTTTCACATGGTCAATTTTAAAATCAATGCGATTTGCACGAGCGACCATCAAGAAATAAATGAAAAAAAAATAATTCAATAAGAAAAAAATTATAGAACAATAGATAAAATACAATTTAACAATTGCACGAGAGTGATATATTTAATATCAGTTGTTTTCACTTCCGCTCAATGGAAAGGAGAAAGTGATGTATATAAATATTACTATTAATGTGAAACAAATGAGTAATTAATTCATTGCATTTTGTAATAATATTCATGCAATTAGTTGTATAAAATATGAAGGTTACAATTGTGGTGTCAAGTGAAAATGTTTTTTCCATATTTTTTGCTTGTTCATTCAATAAAGATGTATTTAAATAAAAGAATTTATATTCTTTCATTTGAATGAGAAAATTGAAAATGCAAAATATATAATTAATATTTAATTAGAAGAAAATATTTTATTCTATTTTTTTTTAAAGAATTGATTACTTGATTTGGCAGAGTTGGACTCCTCGATTGGTTGCAGTGGCCCTGAAGTTCGCGGCATTGTCTTCACTCTTTGTTTTTTTTTTTTTTTTACAAGATACTTGGACACGTTTATGAGGGTGAAATAAAATGAAACAGGTATCTGCACTTAAGTTCACTGACTCTTCACCATCACAAATATCCAACAACTATATTTGTATTATCTCTATATTAAATTAATTAAAACAATTTAAATATTCCTTCAGGATCACAATTATCAATTTCAATTATCACATACACACACACACACACACACACACGCACACACCATAAATCAAATTAACAAAAATATTATTATCGCATCCATGAATAATGTTGTATTTATTTCATTTTTTTTTTTTTTCTTTTGAATTTTCGCTTCAATTAAAATTCTAAAACTTTGCGCACACATTGCTATTAATATTTTGCTTCATTTTTAATTGCGCAAACGCAATCACTCACATCACATCACTGATAATGATATTTAATTCTTTTTATTATTTAATTTAAACAATTATAGATGAGCAAATATATAGCAATCATCTATATGAAATTCGCATTCTAACGCCCATAGATTTTATTACTTTCTTTTTTATCGCCATCACTTTCACCCACATGTTCACACTCCTGAAATCAAACAATACAATTTATGAATAGCAATAAATTTAATAAATTAATAGCTCGAATAACTTTGTCATTGGATTAATTGATATTCTTTATTTTTAACAGTAAACAAACGATGGAGGTGCACACGGATGTGCTGACGGTCTCGGACATTCACGATGTACCTATTCCATGAATCTTCGCCTTCTCAACACGAGCTACAGTTGTAAAAAAGCAATGGTACAGTTCCGGTGGGGGGATCCACGGTCAGATAGAACGGGGATTCTATGTTTCTCTGACCAGTAGCGTTACTCCATTCATTATATACAAACTGCCCTCGTTGCCATCATACATCTTTCGATTTTAAATATGATTTAAGGGTTCAGGTCATATCAGGGGTATAAAGAAACAAGTATTTTAAATAGGTTTTTTTTTATTTGACAGTAATTTAATTCATTTTATTAAACCAACAGTATTCAATTATTATTATATTATGTTTTAACTTTGATTTGACACAAATTTGAAAAAACAAATATGAATAGTCTTCATACCTCTGACTGCCTCTAACTCCTTAATATTGTTTTAATAATCCAATAAATAAATGTAACAATGAAAGGAGTAAATAAATGCACAAAATATGAAACACATGAAGAAGTGCATTTGGCTATCACAAAAGTTGCAGTACTTCAATGAAAGTCTTTTCGAAAACGAGACAACTGGGATTTTCATAATGTTGAAAACTTCAAATACAAAATATTTGATAAAGAATAAAAGTATTGGCTGAATATGAAAACGAAAATTATGCTCAGACTTAGCAATAATAAAGAATTGATAATGAATTAAAGTAGAATCAATTAGAAAATGGAAGTTGAAACAAAATAAAATAACAATACACATGTGAAATGAATCAGCTAAATTTAATTTGTGTCACAAAAATTCAAATAATAATAAAAAAAAACAATGTCATTGTGTTATTAACTCATTAAACATAAGATTTTTTGTACTGTGCGAATGAATAACTATGATGAGAGTACAATAATTATATACAATGAAGACGTGAATATAAATTTCAAGAGATTTACATTGAGTTACACAAATTTAGCTATCAAAACAATAAAACAGAAATTTTAACTAATAAAATCATGCATTAATAATATACAATATTTAATATTTAAATGTAATCATAAATTTGAAATGTTTGCATTTATAATATTGTGTCAGCCTGAAGTATATCAAATTACTTTTACTTGCATTAGACAAGTTCCTAAATGTAATAAATAATCATAACTGTAACGATAATAATAATAATATTTATTTTTCATGAGTTTACTACATTTGTCGACATGACAATTATTATTTCGAATTCTGCTTTATGGAGTTGTTAGAGTGACAGTAAATTCAAGACTCAGATTTAATCCCACTACTCATCGTCATTACGCGACATTGTCACGCAAAATAATTTCAAAGCACATGCTTAAATCTGTGACACTGCATAATGTAAAGTAGTTTGATCTAGTTTTGCGTATTATTTAGTATTATTTATTCAATATATTATTTGAATATTTTGTATACATCTTGGACACAATTAATTTTCAAGAGTTGCAGAGCAAAATTGAATTGTAAAAATAGCCCATTATGAATTGATCTTTATCATTATTTTCCAGTATATATTTGCAGGTAATGATCAATTATATTTCTGTATATATTCGATATCTTAATATATTCTTACTTTATATATTGCGAATATATTTCTTGTAACGATTCACCGATGAGAATGCAACAATTTTTTTTCTTTCAAATAGAATAATACTTGATTATATATTGTGAAGGCAGTGATAAGTTGATATTTAATTGTAGAATATAACGTAGAGCTCTCAAATAAATGCAATTATATATTGATTATATACAACAGGTGATATTGAGTTGAATCAACACGAGTGTTTACAGAATTATCAACAGTTGATGCAACGATGGCGGATGCAGCGGCTCGTCAACTTCAATACGAATACAAAGCGGTATGTTTTTTACTATATAAATATTAAATAAATATTTATGTTTAATAATTCAATAATACAAATGATTTGCTTACAATTATTCAAAGAGTTAAGCATTTATTACTGATAATTATCATCATTTTCTCAAACGTTTACCCACGTTTATTCATTTTGAGGTTAGGCGCGCACGAAACGCACAGAAACGTTGTATAAATAATCTATAAAAAAAATGTTATTTACTTTGTTAGAATTCAAATCTTGTCTTGCAAGCGGACAATCGATTGATTGAAAAACGTAGCCGAGATGAAGCTACTGGTGAAGTTATGTCCCTTGTGGGAAAATTGGATGGGACGAAAATGGGTGACCGAGCTCAGAGAAATAAACCCGACAAAACTGAAGAACGCAAAATCAAGTGAATATTTTTTATATTATCAATTTATTATCAATCATTATCAATAATATTAATGGGTAAAGCAATTACGTATCTGCAATAATTCTTTCAGGCGTCAAAAAAGAGATGAGGCACAATACAATTTCACCAGAATGAAGGGCGCTACACTTCTATCTGAAGGTGTAGATGAAATGGTAGGGATTGTATACAGACCCAAAACTCAAGAGACACGTCAAACGTACGAGGTATTGCTCAGCTTTATTCAACAAGTGTTGAGCGACCCGCCACGTGATATACTTTGTGGTGCAGCTGATGAAGTATTGGCAGTATTAAAAAATGATCGGCTTAACGAAAACAAAAAGAAGAAAGAAACGGAATTACTGCTGGGCTCATTGGCCGAAGAGAGATTTGCATTGTTGGTAAATCTTGGCAAGAAAATAACGGATTTTGGTAATGAAGAAAAAGCATTGACCAATCAAGAAAATGTTGATGAAAATTATGGTATAAATGTGCAGTTTGAAGAGAGTAGCGAAGAAGATGATGAAGATGTTTATGGCGAAGTACGTGAGAATGGCGATGAGGAGGATGAAGGTGAAGAGATGAATGACAATCGTGCAATTCACACAGAAAATCTTGGCACCGGTGATAAAATAAAAAAAGAAAAAACTCTCCAACCCTTGGATATCGATGCGTATTGGTTGCAACGAAAATTGAGCAAAATTTACAATGATGCAATAGTGTCTCAAGCACGAGCGGCAGATGTTCTCGGTATTTTGAGAGACGCCAGTGACGATTCCGACTGTGAAAATCAATTGGTTCTACTTCTTGGTTATGACTGTTTCGATTTTATTAAACAATTGAAGAAATATCGTCATATGATTGCATATTGTACTATGCTCGCGGCCTCGCAGTCAGAATCTGAAAGACAAAAGCTACGTAATAAAATGAATGAAGTGCCGATATTGAGTAAAATTTTACGACAATTGGATACAGGAAAGTGTGACAATGACGCTGATGAAACAATGGAGGCACGGGCACAACGTAAAAGACGCGAGGAGAATGAGGATACGGGTGGGCCTGGTGGACAAATGCAAGGTACAAGAAATCAAATTGATTTGGAGGACTTGGTATTTACACAGGGCAGCCATTTTATGGCTAATAAACGTTGTCAATTACCGGAAAAGAGTTTCCAAAAGTCACGAAAGGGTTATGAAGAAGTCCATGTTCCAGCATTAAAGCCAAAACCATTTGGTGATAATGAAAAACTTTTTCCCATCGATCAATTGCCGAAATACGTTCAACCGGCATTTGATAAATTCACTAATTTGAATAGAATTCAAAGTCGTGTTCAGCACACTGCATTGGAGAGTGATGAAAATATATTGCTGTGTGCGCCAACTGGTGCTGGCAAAACAAACGTTGCGCTTTTATGTATGATGCGTGAAATAGGCAAACATATTAATGCTGATGGTACAATACAGACTGATGATTTTAAAATATTGTATATAGCTCCAATGCGTTCGCTTGTACAGGAGATGGTTGGTAATTTTGGTAAACGTTTGGCTAATTATAATCTTACAGTATCTGAATTGACTGGTGATCATCAATTGACACGAGAACAAATAGCCGCTACTCAATTGATTGTTTGTACACCGGAAAAATGGGATATAATAACGCGAAAAGGTTGCGAGAAAACATTCACATCTTTAGTAAAATTGATAATTATCGATGAAATTCATTTGCTTCATGATGAACGTGGACCAGTATTGGAAGCTCTTATTGCTCGCACCATACGAAATATTGAGGCGGTACAGGAGAATATACGTTTAGTAGGTTTGTCAGCGACTCTACCAAATTATCAGGACGTCGCGCGATTTCTCCGTATAAAATCTGATACAGGTTTGTTTTATTTTGACAATAGCTATCGACCCGTTGCACTCGAACAGCAATATATTGGTGTAACTGAAAAAAAGGCATTGAAACGTTTTCAAGTGATGAATGAAATAGTATATGAAAAGGCAATGCAACATGCGGGAAAAAATCAAGTTTTAATATTTGTACATTCGAGGAAGGAAACGGGAAAAACAGCGCGTGCGATCAGAGATATGTGCTTGGAGAAAGATACATTGGGTGAATTTTTACGTGAATATACAACATCAATGGAAGTATTAAAAGCCGAAGCTGAGCAGGTAAAAAATCAAGAACTCAAAGATTTATTGCCCTATGGATTTGCAATACATCACGCTGGAATGACAAGAATTGATCGTACATTAGTTGAGGATTTATTTGCTGATCGTCATATTCAAGTATTAATATCTACTGCAACGCTCGCTTGGGGAGTGAATCTTCCTGCACATACAGTAATTATTAAAGGTACACAAGTTTATAATCCTGAGAAGGGTCGATGGGTTGAGCTTGGTGCATTGGATGTATTACAGATGTTGGGTCGCGCTGGTCGTCCACAGTATGACACAAAGGGCGAGGGTATTTTAATAACAAATCACAGTGAACTTCACTATTATCTATCATTATTGAATCAACAATTGCCAATTGAATCGCAATTAATTAGCAAAATGCCGGACATGTTAAATGCTGAAATAGTTCTTGGTACTATACAAAATATTCGTGAAGCAGTAACATGGCTTGGATACACCTATTTATACGTTAGAATGTTACGCTGTCCCAATTTATATGGCATTAAATCAGATCAATTGCAATTGGATCCACTGCTTGAGTTACATCGCGCCGATCTGATTCATTCAGCGGCGCTTGTATTGGACCGCAATGGATTGGTTAAGTACGATCGTAAATCTGGCAATTTTCAAGCAACAGAGCTTGGAAGGATTGCATCTCATTATTACTGCACACATCAAACAATGTCAACGTACAATCAATTGTTAAAGAAGACACTCAGTGAAATTGAATTGTTTCGTGTATTTTCATTGTCGGGTGAATTTAAAAATATTAATGTACGTGAGGAGGAGAAAGTGGAATTGCAAAAATTAATGGAGAGAGTACCAATACCAATTAAAGAAAGTATTGAAGAACCAAGTGCAAAAGTGAATGTATTGCTTCAAGCATATATATCACAATTGAAACTTGATGGATTTGTATTGATGTCTGACATGATTTTTGTTACACAATCCGCATCACGTTTAATGCGAGCTATATTTGAAATTGTTTTGTATCGTGGATGGGCACAATTGGCTGATAAATGTTCATCACTTTGTAAAATGATTGATAGACGTATATGGCAATCAATGTCACCATTGCGACAATTTCGAAAGATGCCTGAAGACATTGTGAAGAAAATAGAGAAGAAAAATTTTCCATGGGAGAAATTGTATGATTTGGGACCAAATGAAATTGGTGAATTGATTCGTATGCCAAAACTTGGCAAAACAATTCACAAATATATCCATCAATTCCCAAAGCTTGAGCTCTCAACGCATATACAACCCATCACCCGTTCAACATTACGTGTTGAGCTGACAATAACGCCAGATTTTCAATGGGATGAAAAGGTTCACGGTGCATCTGAGGCATTTTGGATTCTTGTTGAAGATGTAGACTCTGAAGTAATTCTTCATCATGAATATTTTTTATTAAAGGCAAAATATGCAAATGATGATCATTTAATGAAATTTTTTGTACCTGTATTTGAACCACTACCACCGCAATATTTTTTACGTGTGGTGTCTGATCGTTGGATAAATGCCGAGACACAATTGCCCATAAGTTTTCGCCATCTTATATTACCGGAGAAAAATGTGCCGCCAACTGAACTTTTAGATCTTCAACCATTGCCAATAACAGCGTTGCGCAATATAAAATATGAAAGTCTTTATGCAAATAAGTTTCCACAATTTAATCCAATTCAAACTCAAGTATTTAATGCCGTGTATAATTCTGATGATAATGTATTCATTGGTGCGCCAAGTGGTTCTGGAAAAACGACAATTGCTGAATTTGCCATATTCAGATTATTAAATCAAAATGTAGATGGTCGATGTGTATACATGGTGAGTAAAGAAACATTGGCAGAATTGGTGTACGCCGATTGGTTAAAAAAATTTGATCATCAACATGGTGGAAAAGTTGTACTTTTAACTGGTGAAACTGGCACAGATTTAAAATTACTTGCAAAAGGCCAGATAATAATAACTACTGCTGATAAATGGGACGTACTTTCACGTCGATGGAAGCAACGAAAAAATGTACAAAATATTCAATTATTTATCATTGATGAATTGCAATTAATTGGCGGTGAAGAGGGTCCAGTGTTGGAAGTTGCTTGCTCGCGTGTACGTTATATATCATCGCAATTGGATAAACCTACGAGAATTGTTGCATTATCAGCGCCATTGGCCAATGCAAAAGATGTAGCACAATGGCTTGGTGCACCCGCAGCCACAACATTCAATTTTCATCCATCAATACGTCCAATACCACTTGAAATACATGTTCATGGAATAAATATAACGCATAATGCCTCGAGACTTGCTGCGATGACCAAGCCAGTTTACAATGCTATTCTACGTTATGCACCGCATAAACCAGTAATTATTTTTGTGCCCACTCGTAGACAAGCGAGATTAATGGCGTTTGAATTACTCACGTTTGCAATGGCCGAGGATCAGCCTTCGAAATTTTGTCACGCAAATGAATCTGATATAATACCATTTTTAGATCGAATTATTGACAAAACATTGCGTGAAATTTCATCGCAGGGTGTTGCATATTTGCATGGCGGTTTATCCAATAACGATCGTCATTTAGCTGGACAATTGTTTGATAGTGGAGCAATTCAAGTAGCCATTGTTACACGTGACTTTTGCTGGGAATTGTCAATTAATTCACATTTAGTGATTGTTATGGATACAGAATTTTACAATGGCAAAACTCATACTTATGAGGATTATCCAATTACTGATATATTACAGATGCTTTCACGTGCTAATCGCCCATTGGAAGATGACGATGCAAAGTGCGTGTTACTTTGTCAAAGCTCGAAAAAAGATTTTTTCAAGAAATTCTTGTGTGAACCATTACCAGTTGAGAGCCACTTGGATCATCGGCTTCATGACCATTTCAATGCTGAAATTGTAACAAAAACAATTGAAAATAAACAGGATGCAGTGGATTACTTGACATGGACATTTTTGTATAGAAGATTGACACAAAATCCAAATTATTATGGCTTACAGGGAATAACCCATAGACATTTGTCAGATCATTTGTCGGAGATGGTTGAAAAAACATTGAATGATCTTGAACAAGCTAAATGTGTAGCAGTGGAAGATGAAATGGACACATTGCCACTTAATCTTGGTATGATTGCTGCATATTATTACATCAATTATGCGACAATTGAATTATTCAGTTTGTCACTGAATAACAAAACGAAAATACGGGGATTATTGGAGATAATATCAGCGGCAGCGGAATACGAAATTGTTCCCGTTAGACAGCGTGAAGAGAATTTGTTGAGGAGTTTGGCACAAAGATTACCCCACGCACCTCAAGTAACACGAATGGCTGATCCTCATGTGAAGACTCAATTGCTATTACAATCTCATCTATCACGAATTCAATTATGTACAGAGATGCAAAAGGACACGGAGCTGGTATTGAGCAAGGCAATAAGACTTATTCAAGCTTGTGTCGATGTATTGAGCTCATCGGGTTGGTTAGCACCTGCCGTTGCTGCTATGGAACTTGCCCAAATGATCACACAAGCCATGTGGTCCAAAGATTCATATTTAAAACAATTGCCGCACTTCAATGCCGATATAATTAAACGGTGCGGTGAGAAAGGCATTGACACTGTATTTGATATTATGGAATTGGATGATGATGATAGAAATAGATTGTTGCAATTGACTGATGGACAAATGGCGGACGTTGCGAAATTTTGCAATCGCTATCCAAATATTGAGATGACATATGAGATACAGGATAAGGATAATCTTCATAGTGGCTGTACAGTGAATGTTATTGTACAACTTGAACGTGAGGATGAAGTAAATGGTCCTGTTGTAGCGCCATTTTTCCCACAAAAACGGGAAGAAGGCTGGTGGCTGGTCATTGGCGATCCCAATACCAATTCATTATTGTCTATTAAGAGGTTAAGTTTACAACAAAAAGCCAAAGTGAAGCTTGACTTTGTTGCACCTGCCGCTGGTCAACACTTCTATTCACTCTATTTTATGAGTGATGCCTATCTTGGATGTGATCAAGAGTACAGATTTAATATTAATGTGAGTGATTACGAATCTGAAGGTAGTGTAGGTTCGGACTCAGAATAAACTATTTGTATTTTAATAAGACTCTATTAATATAAAATTAATATGTATATTTTTGTGTAATGATATTGGATTTTGTCACAAACTTTGTAAATGTGAAGTTTATCAAAACATATCTTAAATCGTTAATTTCGATACTAGCATCAGTAATTAAATTCTTTTGTTGGCGAATATGAATAGTGTCATTGAATTTTCAATAATAAAACATATTATTATAATACGTGTCGGAAATAAATTGTTATAATTTTAAGATTAAACATTAGTATAATGACGATGATAATAAATAAATGAACGGTATTATTATTATTTTTATATCTATTTCGAAATGCGATGTAAAATGAAAATGAATCAGTCATTGAATTAATGACCATATTTAATGTGTGTCCATTTTATTTTTCCCTCCATACATTATTGTTACATTTTAAAAGTGATGAAAATAAGATTTAAAACAAATAAATTAATTGATATATTATTTTTTTTTTTAATATTCAAATTGTGTTAATTTTTCCTCTCGCCAGGTTGCGTAGTAGCTTCAAAATTCAAAAATTTCCTTTATATCCAGGTGGCGCGTAAAAAAAAGAGGAGAAAACCGTTGTTTGTAAAACTGAAAAGACAAAGGAAGCCAGAATTTTAGTGTAAGTATATACAAATTAATTAGAATCCATCGAAGGTTTATCTGTAGTTTTTTTTTAACCAACTTTTGTGATAAACTTCAATAATGAATGGTAAAAATTCAAACTTTGTGCCATTAAAAAATGTTAAAGTTGAGGAGAATGTCAGCGATTTTGATAGTAATATTGGATGTTTTACTGGGGATGAAAAAAGCTTTGTGGGAAAAAATGAAAACAAGTGCAAAAATAAATGTTTTGATATTGTAGACAAATGGATTGCGCGAGTTGTCGTTAAAGTTCCAACGGGTAATAATTGGCACAATATAGTTGCAAGAGAAATTGCAATATTAAAGGTCAGATATCCATTTTTGACAGAGCAACAGCTCAAGGGAAAGGCTCTAATGAAATTTGGAATACCGTCAATGTGCGGTAATGTAATCAGGTATTATTTCACAAACTTATCCTCGTGGATTTATCTTCAAATTATTGCAAATAGATTTGAATTTTCTATCCTATTAATTATACGCGACGCAATGTAAAAATCACCAACGATCTTTGTATAATATATTCAATTGTATCCCAATAAAAATGAACATCTTCAATAATAGATAAATATAATTTACAGGACAGGCGCTGGCAAAGTTACCGGTATCATTGCCAAAGAATTGTCCCAAAAGAGTGACAGGAAAACGAGAATACCATCAGCATTCAAGGTATTGAAACACTTTCTCCCATGCATGAACAAGTTTGAAGCAAAATATGAAACAAATATATGGACCCAAGAACCTTTGTACAATAGAAAGAATACAGCATTCACGGCGAAGATGATCCCTCTGCAGAACTTCAAACCCGAAAAAATTAAATCAAAATATTTGCCACCACTGAACATGCACTCCATTGTCATAAATCCGTTAAGTAGATCAATGCATTTATCACCTAAAATCAATTTAAGCGACAGTGCATTGGAACAAATTAATTGCACAATGCTAACCCCCACAAAGAAAAAACTTCTTCAACCGCAACGAAAGTCTCTACTTTCACAATTCAATGACACTGATGATACGAAAATTTCTATGAATAATAATGAGATTAAAGAATTGCATATGAAAATTAAACACGAAATGGATTTACCGGAGAATATAGAATGTATACGTATGATTGGCAATAATTCTAATAGAAATATTTACGATGATATTCAGAATGAAGTTTGTAATAAAAAAAAGCCGATGCAGAGGATCCAAACATATTCAGAAATGTCAGAAGAATCAATTGATATTGTGAAACGTCTTCATTGTGTATCAAATGAAGAAGAATTGCCAAAAAATAATGGAAATAATGGTGAAAAGGTAATGAAAGTACATTGCGTAGATCAGCCTAGAACAATTGTCGACGAAATGGAAATAGATTCACAAGACGAAGAATACGAATTGAATGATTCAAATTGTTCATATGGCAAACAGCTATTGTCTAAATCTCACGCAAACCGATACGCTACTGAAAATTACATTACTAAACATGAATATAAATCCGCATTCCGATCAATGTCAATATTAAATTATTCTCCATTATCATGTGCAGCGGTAAATGTAAATCCGGGAGTGAAGCGTCATCAATATGATCCAATAGATGTTTTATCTTCACCGAAAAAAATTTCCCGCCGCAATTCCGATCGCCATTTTCAGGGAATATCATCTAGCTACTCGAATTATGATCAAATTCATGATTTCTATAATTCCCAAACAATATCCAACAGCAGTATCATTGAAGAATCATTTCAACAATCGATAGTTCAAACTACTACAATTTTTAACAACAGCAGAGTGGATTCGTTTTTTGAACCAACTCCACTCGATGAAAAATTGAATTCAATTGAGGAATATAATAATAATAATTTTGGAATTCCTATGTCAAATATTCAATTCCCTTCTTTAGCCACAACCCGGTGTGGTAGTATATTGAATCCATGGGATACAATTGAGAATAAAGATTTGGACTGTAAGACTGTTGAAGAAATTGACGGATCAAGAACAACATGCACATTAACACCAAATATTCATGAGATTTTACCGGAAATAGATGTGTTAGAACCGTCTTATTTCGAAGTAGTGTCAACTCAAACGTCTGTTGACCTATTGGCACGTGACAATGCTATAACCCCTTTTTATTTCGATACTCACTCAAATGTACAACCACATTGCAAAAATAGTAGCAGTGAGGAATGTATGCAATATGAAAAACAAAAATCTTCTATGCTATCAAATTTTTGCTCTGAATATGACAGGGGTTGGACTAGATTAATTCGTAAAAAACGACACTTTATGAATAAGACAAATACATCAACAAATATTATGGTTTCAATGGAAGCAATCAAAGTTGAAATACAAAAAGCCATAGAAATACTTGATGGACATTTCAATAACAATGAATGAATGAATGGCGCTTTTTACATTTTACTCAATCTCTAATTCTTTTGTTTCTTCTTTAATTTAATATTTGTTACGTACTATTATGACAGTAAACATATTCCCTCAAATATTTTATTGTTACAAAGAGATTTAGTGTCAAATATTTGAATAATTTTAAGTATAATGCAACGTAATATTGAGTGTTTTAATGTTCCTTTTATTATTTATTTTTGAATAGTACATTTTTAATATTTACAAATGATATTAATAATCGAGGTTGTACAAAATGTTGTGAATTTGAAATTGATTTCAAAAAGTTTTCAATGGCATAAAAAATACTGTCCCCCTGATTGGCAATTTAACTTTTTATCTCTGGTAGATGAAACTTTATTTTACACCGTAATCATATAAAATATTTCACTATATAAATTAAAAACAATGTTATGAATTTTTTTCAATTAAACTTTCATTATTGTATTGAGATAAATATTTTTATCATTATGATAAAGTTTCATTTTTTTTTTGTACCAAAACCGGAAAAACCCATTATAGCTGCCATCTCATCAGAGCCACCAGCTTCATCGTCATTTGCCTCTTCAATTTTTCGTTTTCTGTCTTTTCTCCTCTCTTTTCTGTACTCCTTTATTCTCTCTTCCTGCAAATACACCGAAAATTTAATTGAAAAATAGCAAATATTCAAATGAAACAATTGAAATTTTTACCTCTTCTTTTAATTCCTTCACTCTCTGCTCCAGATCATAGTCCTTCTTTTTTTCTTCCAATTTCTTTTTATTCACGGCAAATCTCGCTTTTACTTGATCCAATGTTGATCGTTCAATCTTCATTGACATACCCAAATTGCGCTGATCTAATTTCATAAAAATAAATGACATTGATATATATCATTGTGTAAATTAAAAATAAAAATCATTTGATTGAAATATTCTTACGTTTCGTGCCATTGATATGATCCAAAAAATTGATTGAATCTTTGACAACGCAATCGCAAACATTGCAGTAATACCTGAAATAGTAACACAAACATCAATAAATCTATCGATATTCGTGGATATTTTATAAAAAAGTACTACTCACCCTCCAGTTTGTGACGACGGTGTATTTTTATTGATAACAACACTTTTACCCAGCTTTGATTCAAGATCAACTTTATAGTCTCTCTGCTTCAATAACTCTCTCTTAACAGCTGGTTGCTTTGGAATACCCAATTCCTCCTCAGCGATTTCCTCCTGTAATCGCTGCAGTGCAATTCGTTCATATTCCTCCCTATTCCACTTTCTCCTGTGATCATCTGGTCTTTGCTATATGAACAATTCATTTTTGTTTTCCATTCATTATTTACAGTCAAAATTAAATCCATATATGTGAACATAATTTAACAATTAATTAGGTTATGTTATATTTTCATAGACATTAAATTTTCGACATTCTGCATTTATTTACCGTCATAATGGGATTATTTTGAAGGAAATGGCTACGAAAAGTGTTTATTGTATATATCACTAGCCAAAAGATTCAAAACAAGTAATTCTAAAAAAAAAATGGACTTTATGTGATTGAGAAAAAATAATTCAAGTCAGAACACATCAAATTATTATTTTTTCGCGCAAACAAATGTGTGTATATATATAGATATATGAGACTATTAGAGGTGGCAGCACCTGTTCAATTGTATGTCGATATATATATATATATATATATATATATATATATGTATAGGAAAGAGAAAGACTATTCATTATATATACATAGACATTGCAGAGACCTGTCAGAATAAACGACAAAAAAAAACATGTATTAAATTCCTTTACGATATTCATAGTTTAATTAACAAGCTGCACTCAACATAGTAATATTATTCAAGTATTATTTCTATTTAATTGACTAATTGTCATTAAAATACCGTCCAGTGTGGTTTACATGTTACTATTTAGAGACAATTCCAATGATGATTGATGTGCTGAGGTAGTAGTCATACAATCAGTAATGATTGAACAAGTGAATATCTATGGAATTAAAATTTAATTATGTTAACCGTCAATCGAACAATTTTTACTAATTACTCGATATTTTGTTTGTGTAATTAAATGGTACAATGGTGAGTTGAATATTAAATTTTGATTGGCCATTGAATTTTTTCATTTTGTCTTTAACCTCATCTTTAGCCCACTATCAATGAACATTTGCAATTAGTTTTATCCTTTTTTTTTTCTTTTTTCTTTTCTTTTTTAGGGCGCAAATATATCTCAATTAGAAAGGAATATTGGCGCCGATCAATTTCCACCGAATGAACATTATTTTGGATTAATAAATGTAAATATAAATTGTTTTGTTATTCTAACGTGATTGAATAAATAATGTATGTTATATTTTATTAATGAGTACAATCAATTCAATTGCAGTTTGGTAATACGTGCTATAGCAATTCAGTTCTCCAAGCGCTGTATTTTTGCAGGCCATTCAGAGACAAAGTATTGGAATATAAAGCCAGAAATAAACGAACCAAAGAGACTTTATTAACTTGTTTGGCAGATTTGTTTTACAGTATTGCTACGCAAAAGAAGAAAGTCGGTTCAATTGCGCCGAAGAAATTTATTGCTAGATTAAGAAAAGAAAAAGGCAAGTTATCACTTGAAATATTTAAATACTTTCAATTGAACAATACTCTTAGCAATAATATTAACTTGTGGAATTATTTATTTATATTTGTTTTTTTTTCCATTTATTTCAGAGGAATTCGATAATTATATGCAACAGGATGCCCATGAATTTTTGAATTTTCTTATTAATCATATTAACGAAATTATATTAGGTAAGTTGAGCGTGCTCTATTATTACAATATTTATTTACAATATGATATTAATTATTTAATTGATCAGCGGAACGAAATCAAAGTCAAGTACCAACGGGTAAAGCTGGTGCAGGCGATGCAGGAACGCCACCAGAGCCAACGTGGGTACACGAAATATTTCAGGGTATTTTAACCTCGGAAACACGCTGCCTTAATTGTGAGACTGTGTCAAGCAAGGATGAAGATTTTTTTGATTTACAAGTTGATGTTGATCAAAATACATCCATCACTTATTGCCTCAAATGTTTCTCAAATACAGAGACTCTATGCAGCGATAATAAATTTAAATGCGATCATTGTAGCAGTTATCAAGAGGCGCAAGTGAGTAATATAAAATAAAAATTAATTTATATTTACACATTTATTATATTAATTTTCTTGATATTGTTATATAACGTGTATGTTATTCAATTGTAGAAACGTATGAGGCTTAAAAAATTGCCTATGATTCTCGCCCTACATTTGAAACGATTTAAATATGTAGAACAATATAATCGTCACATTAAAGTATCCCATCGAGTAGTTTTTCCATTGGAATTGCGACTATTCAATACCGTAAGTCAACATAACAGTCTATATAAATTGAATGGTGTTATACAATAATAAGTCGAGTCACATTTGTTTTGTTAATGGAGTCATTCTACTCTCTGTATTCTTCATATGCTATTTCATAATAATCGAATATGATTTAATCCCAAAGAGAACTGTAGCACAATTCAGACATGCTTTTTTCAATCCATACGCTCAACAAATTGTGTTAAAGGGTTAGGAGCAGTGAGAAATATGAAAAACAAGAATTTTAAATAATTTTTTTCTTGTCAGTAATTTAATTCATTTAATTATTATAATTCAATTATATATAAAGTTATCGCGATACTTGTTGGACCCTGTTAAAATCATTTAAATAAAAAAATTACTATTTTAATAATCAATTTATCGAAGCTTTATAAAATCAAAATATAATATAATAATTTAACAATGTTCGTTTTATTAAATAAATTCAATTATTGACAATAAAAAATTATTTAAAATAGTTGTTTTCTCGAAATAGCTTGGGGCTGATTGCGTAACACCAGCCAATTGACTGTCGTAGTGTCACATTGTTCTCATATTACATTCTTATTAATTCATGTAATTTATTTAATCAATAGAGTGACGACGCCGTTAATCCAGACAGACTCTACGATTTAGTGGCAGTTGTAATTCATTGCGGAAGTGGACCCAATCGCGGCCACTACATTTCAATAGTCAAGAGTCACGGTTTCTGGTTGCTTTTTGATGATGACGCAGTTGATGTATGTTTGAATAAAAATGAAAAAAGACACTTGCAACAATAAATTAAATAATATTTCACTTTTTTTTTTTTCTTTTCAGAAAATTGACGCATCGAATATAGCGGATTTTTATGGACTCACGTCTGATATACACAAAACATCAGAAACAGGATACATTCTTTTTTACCAATCAAGGGACTGTAATTAAATATCGTACTGTGAGGATAATTATTCATTTCAGTGGGGAAACGATTGATAAATAAGATTTGTACAATTTTATCACTAGGTGAACACGAAAAATTGAAAGATTATGAGTGAGAGAGAGAGAGAGAGAAAAAAAAAGTAGCGTTTTGATTGCAACAAATTGTCAGCCAATTATAAAATTAGTATATAAGAGTGGTCAGAACCTTAACGCTTCCCTATTTCACTCTCCCATTGCGTGCTCGTGTGAATTTTATTTATTTCAATTTATATCCCAAACTAGTCCGTATTGAAAGTAAATGAAAACAGCTGAATTATATAATTGTTTTGTCAATTAATTACAGATATGATATTGTTTCGATAAAATATATGTTGAAGAACACTATCAAATTCTATTCGAATGTAAAAAAAAAAATTGATGAGCCATTAAAAAATAAAAGAAAGAAAAAAAAAGATATTGTTATAAATGAAAGAAAAATATGAATATTTTATTTGCTGCTCTTCCTTGTAATTTTATTTACATATATTTTTCAAAACGCCCATTACAATGATACGTGTGAATAAATGGACAACAACAAATTTTTAATAATTACGTGACATATCTAATGCATTTATATGAATTTTTCTCATCTTACCAATATAAATATTTAGATTAGAGTATGTGCATATTTACAATGATGTGAATGTGTGTATACATATAGTACAGTGAAATGTAGAAGGAAATAAAAGGAAAAAAAAAAACAAGTTCAATTGGCCGAAATAGCTGGACTTAGTTGACGCATAAGTTCATAACATTCCTGCAATTTTTTTCGATCTCCAATTCTCTCGAGGGTTTTCGCCGCTTCGGCGAGCATACCCGCGCGTTCACCGGGTGACGCCAATAAAAGTGCCGGGAGATGTCGACATGCAAGATAAAGTGCCGCTGCATGTTCACGCTCGCCACTGCCATTATCATGGGAACGGTCTTTACCACAAATAATTGACGAACGTGAATTTCTATGATGCAAACTGCGATCCAATAGTATTTGAGTTTTTACAGGGGCTGCGCCAGCCATTATTCTTGCTGTAGCTTCATACAAAAATATCCTTGGTAATACAGACTGCAAAATAAAAATATACAACATTTTGTTAAATAAAAAACAAAAATACATTTGCGTCATTTTATCTTAAATTCATGCAAAGTTGGAGATTTTTTAAATATCTCGAAAATTAAAAATTAAAAATAAATCATAGCTTAAAAACAAAGAAAACACCTTCTTGAAAACTTCAGGAAATTTTTAGATCTATTAATGGTATTATATAAAAAAAATTGAATCAAAAATATAATGGCGGACTTTGATTTTTACGATTTTTCCAATTTCATAATCCCCTTCAAAACTAACTCAACATCATTTTTGTAACAATAATAGTTTTCGAGATATTTAAAAAAATATCTTTTTTAATTTTTGTATTCCTTGGACAAAACTTTGTTCTGATGACAGAAGAAAAGTTCTGACAAAAATCCATGAAAATCAAAAGAGGTGGATTGCAACTCTAAATCGATTTGACATGGAATGACCAGTTTGCAAATAGTGATAAATTATAATCGAAAAAAGAAAAAAAAACAATGATAAAATGTATATTACTGGAATATGTTTGCTGAGCTGTCGAAGACGAGCCAAATCATGTTGAAAACCAGCAAGTGAAACACTCGTAACTGGTTGACCAACTTCACCTGCCAATTCTTGCCACAAAATTGTTCTTAATTCCAAAAGCCAGTCGCAAATCCACAATTGCACTAACTAAAAACAATCAAAAACACATTTGTCAATAAATCATAGCACAATTAATATTTTTTTTCTTACTTGCAGAAAAAAAAAAGTCCGCAAATCTTCGGTTGTTATATACTACCACAAATATTGCACTGTTGAAGTATTGCATTGTTTATTATCTATGCAATGCAACTACAATGCACATTTGTAATAGACAAGTGACGCAGCAGTATTATTAAAATATAAATATTCATCTATTAAATACTATATTTTTTCTTTTTGTCTTTCGCCCTAACCTGTACATTATGCGATGATTGTTGTCGGCAATGATAATACACCATAGAGTGTTCCAAGAATTTAGATGCCTGATCAATAAGACGATTTGACGATGTATTAGTTGGTCGTTTCGCAGCTTGAAGAACACAAAAAACCGCATGAGGCAATGGATTTTCACTCGATGTCGCGCCATTTTCATCATAATTTCTCTCATATGGAAATTTGCTTTCAACAATCATCCAACATGTAGAATCATCTTCGCCAAGTCGCCAACTGGCTGCTACACAAAATACTGCACCCCACCACAGACCAATATTGTCTTCGCATTTTCCAATTGTGCCATTTTCACTGCCTGCAAAGCAACATTCAACATTCGCCGATGTAACGGCATTTTTCGCAAGATTTAGTATCACTGAAGCATGAGAATCTTCAGCTGTTCCTGTCAATAATCTCAAACATTGTCCTATAATATATTCTCGGTATGCTCTTGCGGCAAATGATAATGGATAAGCCTTGCTACTTTGTGAAGTAAATTCACTAATAGAACAATCGCCATATTGCCATTTATTTGAGATAAAAAATCGAATGCCCTCGGGTGTAGTAATCCATTTAAACGCTGGCGCAATAGTGCACGTAGAGAGTACAGCTCTTGCTTTACCAAGATAGTACTTATGAATAAATGGAAACAATGATTGTTTAAAGTATAATGCGGCATTCAAATAAATTTCAACCAATGAAAGTTTAGGAATACAATCGCCAGCAGCCTCCGCATAATTAATTGATGATAGTGCCAAAAAAAGTGTAGCATCATTGGAACCTTGTGACAATCGAAGACATAAAAATCGCTGATATACCATTGCCAATTCCATCACTGAAGTTTCTGCCTGTTGTCTCTCACACTTTTCCGAAAACCATTTGCCAACATGCAACACCCACCGGCCTATCCACAATTTGTGAAGTACTTGACGGACAACCTGCCACAAAGTTGCCAAACTAATATCAACGCGCGTTGACGGTACACCACGTCCAAAATAATGGAGACATTGATGCAAATCCGAGTGTGCCTTTTCGAAATTATTAATTGACATATTGAATTCAGCCTGACGTCGCCAACGACGCAATTCTATAAATGTTTTACTTTCAGTTGGTATAATTGGATCACCATAAAGAAGAAGACGGCACAATCCTCCAGCCAATAGTAAAATATTTATTATCCATATAATTAGAGTGCTCCATAGAGTTGAATCGACATCTTCTTGCTCTGTAAAATATAAAAATAAAAGATATACATATTTAAATGAGTTTATTTTTTTTTCTTGCATAGTATGATAATAATTCAAAGAAATTTCGTTTATGCATAGTAACCTTGATGTGTCAATATCGTTCTACCATCCAATTTCGTTGTTCCATAATCATCATTAATTCTGCCAACATTATTTAAGACAATGCCCAATGGATTGAATGCCAAACACATGAAGAGAAAGGCACAAAGTGTAAGCCGCGTATGATCACGTAACCCACTGACAGACGCATCTTGCTGTTGCTGCTGTTGAATATTATCCTGCTCTTCTTTTATTGACAATAGTGATGCTGGTGATAGTGGCGCAGGCGCTGGGGAAAGTGATGGCTCACTTGTATCAGAACGTGGCGGTGTAAGTTCACCACACGACAAAATATCACGTAAATTTTGCCGTTGCGCTGCCATTTTCAATGCCATATTTTCCGATTTCAATTTTGCATTGGAATTTTGTAAAAATCGTATATAATCAATAGTTTTACGTAAAATCGCTGATTTATTTAATTTCGCATCAACACCAACAATAATATTTTTTAATTCAATTATTTTGTCATTGATAGATGTTCTGTATCGGCGCTCAATGGCATTGTGAGCACTTCGCTTAACTTCACGTACTTTTGGTACACCAATTGTGCCCGTAGTATTGATACGATTTATTTGGACTTTATCAGTGTCCAACATCACTGGAATACCTGAAATAAAAATACATACAGTGTGAATTATTAATTGTTAAATTGTACAAATAAAATTATTCAATTGGTGTAATTGGAAATTTACCTGTTGCCAAAACTGTTCCATTGGCAGTATTAACTAGAGTATGAATTTGGTGTGGTACTGAGGTAGACGTAACAGTCTGAGATACTACTGGATATATGGATTCGGATTTAATGAGTTTTGCGGGCATAAGAGAAGCAACGAGTCGTTGATTTGTAGCAACAGGTGCGAGTGTAACAACCGGTGATTGTACTGTAAAATTAACATTTTGTGGTATGGTGTATTGTGAAGTGAAAACTGTAGGTGTTGATGGTGTCGTTGTGATTCTTTGTGGTTGCGCAGGTATTTTCATTGACTCTGCCGGTATTCCTGATTGCTGTGGTGATTGCTGTTCCTGTTGCTGATGATGCGGTTGCATTAGCTGTGAATCGACTTTAGGTGCATCAGCCGCCGACATCATAATAACATTTGAATCCTCAAATTTTCCAATAATATTCGGATCTTTGAAATCACTGTCTGTGCTCATATTCAAAAAATCAAATTGATCATTCTCCATTGCTATTGGTTCACCTAATTCAGCGAGAAATGTCTCATCACCAAACAAATTTCCATTTTTCATCAATTCATTTTCACAGTTGTTCAGAAAATCTACAATATAAAATTAAAATGTTCGATATATTAATATTGTATAGTGTATAAAAACAGTGGTGAAATTTTCTAATTTAATAGGTTAATGCGACATTGACTGTGTTATTTGTTGAATACATGGATATGATTGGATTAATTTTCATCCAATTGCCAATTTAGGTTATTAAATGCCATTGATATTTAGTGAATCATTATATATTTAGTATTTGAAATACATAGAGTTCAGCCATAACATAATATCATGTACTGTACGTACCATCATCAAGGCAATCATTTAAAATGAAATTGTCACTAGCTGGAAATTGTGAAAATTCATTTTCGTGCGAGGGAACCCAATTCCCTGATTCCGCCATATTCAATTTTTTTTTCTCTCTCTCTTTTTTCTTTTTTGCTCTTGTATCAATGGTGTTTATTATTTCACATTAGTTGACAGATACATTTGACAAATAAATTCGCACAGTGTGTCAAATGCTATGTGCAATACTAATAAAACTGCACATGATCATCCGACATACTCAACAACCAATCACTACGAACACGCGGATCAGACCATATTGCGTCATGAGGTTTTCATAAACTAACTTATAATATATCACACGTGTTTTATGAAACAATTGGTAATTCACGGCTACCGCCATCTTTCACTAATTTTTCAGAACATTGTATTTAAAAAATATGCGCGCGCAAGCAAAACACCATTTCTATCCGCCCAAATTATTTATATGCCATTTATTTTATGTTGCTTCTATTAAAAATACTCATACATTTTATAAATAGAAAAATAGAAGTAAATATAATTGAACGAGCCTGCTATAACATCAATAGCCAACAAGAATTTATAGTTAATCAACCTCAGCTGAATGTATCTAACCTAAAAAAAAAATCGTAGTTAACATCTTTTGTAACAGTCCTCACTCTACAAGCATGTATGCATAAAGATTGAATACAGTATTTGTCAAGTAAAATCAATTAATAATTGCCGAATATAGAGATAAGTAGAATATACATACGATAATTGATTTATTGAATGAAATTAAATTAAGATAACAGTCACATAAAAACCGTAGCTTAACATCATTCGTGCGCACTTTGAATTTATGAGCTAATAAGAAAATACATTAACGGCGATAATTAAACATGTATTTACGATATAATGCCAAATAAATTATCAATTAATGTTGAATCGTCAGAGAACAATAACGCTCTCGCGGCTTGTGCCAACGCCAATCCACTTGACTACAAATAAATAATGAAATTAAGTTGATAAAGGTCACTACTTAATTCATATATTGTAGACAAATAATTCAATAAATATCAATAATTACCCACCTGGTGTACACAAATAGTCCTCTATTATCCTGACATACTTTCGGGCATTGAGTGGTAATTTATCCAACGAACGTACCCCCTCAGTGCTCAAATTCCAACCCTCAAGTGTCTGATAAATAGGCTCAACTCGCGCAAGTTCAGCAGCAGAGCTTGGAAAGTAGTCAATATCTTTTCCATCCAAACGATATCCAATACATATTTTAATTATTGGCATCATATCAAGAATATCTAATTTTGTCAGGCAGATGGATGTATACCTGATCACATGCACATATGTGTAAAAAAAAATATCTATGTATACATGCACAATAATAAACATTAATAAAATAATAAAGTATTGTAAATTGGAAAATTATTCCACTCACCCATTCACCATTGCAGTAAATTTTACAAGCGTCAAATCAAGCCAACCACAACGTCTTTTGCGTTTAGTTGTAACGCCAATCTCATGCCCATGTGTCTGCAATAAATCACCTGTAGCATCAGTAAGCTCAGTTGGAAATGGCCCATCACCAACTCTTGTCGTGTATGCTTTTACAACACCAATTATTTCACCAATAGTCGATGGTGAGAGTCCAAGACCCGTACAAACACCACCCACACTGCAGTTTGAGCTTGTCACATATGGATATGTGCCGAAATCAATGTCCAGCATTGCAGCATTGGCACCCTCTACCAAAATTTTCTTACCTTCTTTCAGTGCAGTGTGCAAATAATAAACCGTTTCTTTTACAAGGGGCCTAATTTCTTCAGCATAGCTGCATAAATATGAAATAAATGAAAATTATAAAATTGAAATAATTTACAATACCAAAAAAAAAAAATTGTAAAATCAATTGAGTATAATATTATTTATTTAATTATTTTTATTACCTCTTGTAACGTTCAAGTTCGCCTTCAATATCGACATGTAATGTTGGAAACATTCTCTGATATGATGATACGAGAATACGAAATTTCTCCGAAAATTTGTCGAAATCACCAAGCAGATCGCCAATACGCAATCCATTTCTCGTTGCTTTACTTGAGTATGTTGGACCTATGCCTTTTTTCGTTGTGCCAATTGGTTGATTGCCTTTTTCCATTTCCTGCATGCCATCAACTTTTTGATGAAAATCAAAGACAATGTGGGCGCGATCAGATATAATCAATCGATTCTGCCAATCTCTAAGACCTTTGGATTCATTTTGCTTCAGCTCTTCGAACAATCCTGGTATGTAGATAACAACACCATTGCCTGTAATTTAATAAAATTAAATATAAATACATCATTTATTTAATAAGTGGTATAAAATTGTACAGAGCTTTGTAGCAATACTGCTGCTGATTGACGCAATAATGTTACAATCAACATTTTTTTATTATTACCTATGACTGATTTACATTTAGGATTGATAATTCCGCTTGGTAAAAGATGAAAGAAAAATTGAGTACCATCCACAACTACAGTATGACCTGCATTATTTCCACCCTATAAAATATTAAAAGCATCTATATCTGAAATGTAATTGTGTGCATTACCATTAATGAGAACTATTTCAACAGCATAAATGCATTTTCATCTAATTGTTGCATATAGAAGGTATACAATAATTTATAAGAATTTCAAGGGAATACTCTCGGTTAATGAATTTCAATCAATTTTAAAAATAAAGCGCCATAACCTACAATACCGTGCAGTCGCCATGTTTGTAAATTACTGAAAGATCTTATCTTTTTTTTTTCAACTATTTCTTATAACACAAGCAAGTTTTATATGATTTGGAAACAATAAAATGTTAATGGGATATTCGTGTATATCTCTGTCAAATTTTATCCAAATCCCTTTATTAATTGTAACATAATAAATAATAAAGTGCGTTAAAATCACAGATCCTCGTAAGACTCCATGTTAAGTGGTTTAAAATTAAATTATGAATATCTTCATATTTTGATATCTTTTCAAATTTTCATAATTTTCCGTTTATTAATTGATTTATTTACCGCGGGTATTCCCTTAATTGTACATTCCCGCACTCTGTTTTATCATTCTATTGGCTCTGGCAACAGAAATTGCAACACACAGCCAATAGAAATAATATAGAACTCACCCCGCCCCCATTTGGTGAATCGAGAATATACATAAGAAATTTACTAGAAACCGGTATAAAATTCAATTGAAACAATAAAAATATCATTAAACAGCATACGCATGCGTCAAAATACCCGCTAAAACACTTGTACTTGACAAATGTATGTACATAGCAGAAAAAAAAAAGGTGAAACATAATACAAATAGGTTATGAGTGAGTACTGGACTTACATGATAAAATTCACCAAAGCATTACAATCCAATATTATTAATTAATATTACAATTACTACATGTACTAAAATATAACTATATACATATTTATAAATATATGATAATTCCATACAGTGACGACAATTGTGGGGGAAAAAAAAATAATTCACAATATCCACGTGGCTCTTGGTGAATATTATTCTTAACGTTGGCATTGAGATAACGCATATGAGAATGAAGTAACCTAAATTTCAAAAGTCACGCGCACCATTAATATCAACGATTGAGATAACATTATCAGACAATTAACGTGATTTATAATGTTAGCATACATGTAGATGCTATCAATGACAAATTGATAATTTATTAAAAATATTAAAAATATGAAAAACATCTATATGAAATAATATTACCTGACATCGACAGACAATGTCAGCTTCAGCAGCTAACATATCAACGACTTTCCCTTTACCCTCATCGCCCCATTGTCCACCAAGGACAATTGTCACCTTAGCAATATTATTACCGGAATTTGCAGTTCGCTGTTTCTTCTTTTTTGGTGATGCAACATTTTCATTGTCACTATATTGCTGATTGTTATTGTCTATTCTTGCGCACCCTGACATTTTTCTCCTTTTTTTTTCTTTTGTTTTAATTTCAATTATATTATTGTATTTCACACAAATCTTTACAATTTAATTTCTTTTTTTTTATTTTAAAACAATGATTTTTGTGTGTTGGATTATTCAATACTATAATATTATCTAACTAGTCTTTATATATACTATGAATCACTAAACTGAATTACATCAGCTCATTCAATAGGTGAGTGAGAGAAACAGAGAGCGCAATGTTGCACTGGGTTGTGTATTGGCCACTGCAAAACACGAAAGAGTTTTCAAGTGGGAGATTAACCAATGGGATTGATTCCGTTCTGATTTTAAATTGTGCCAATATTTATTGTAAGCACTGAAACAAAAAAGAAACAAAACAAAAAGATAAAATGAAATATGTCATGTTATTGGAGGGTATGTATAACAGAGGTACTCTATAAATAATTGTGTGGCAATAATATATATTTCGTGATTTTTAACTGACATCTTTCATCATTGTGAAAGAGATTGAATTTAAATTCAGTTTTATGTTTTACAATATATGTAGACAAGATGGTTTTCTCCGTTAAACAAATTGTCTAATAATATTCTTTCTATGTATTCGACACAATTTATTTTATGAATGCGCTCTGTCTCTTTTATTTTATGAAATGTGTATGAACTTGAATAATAGGTTATGTTAACATCTGTGATTTTGTAGCTCATTTATTTACACAGCTATTTCAATTGAAAAATTATTTTACAATGTCTAAATAATTATTATGAATTTAATAGGTTTGACGAACTCTAAATTATTATTTGGATTCTGTTAATTATATTTATACAAATGTTTTTATATTCTTTTGCATTTGAAAGATGCTATTTGCAGCGCATGTTGATCATATTGCAAATGAATTTTATTTTCTAGGTTAACTGCTACAATTTCTATTTCTTTTTTTCAATAATATGACCACAAAGTTAAACGCCAAAATATTGAACAAATTTTATCAACACATGACTGAGTATCGTGTCGTCAAGTTTTATCATCGCCTGGTGTAATATTCGTGGCTTCATTATCACATTATCACATTCATTCTGGATTACAAATACCAACACTCGATCCAATTTCTCTCGTGGAATTGTATGATAAAAAAGAGCGTTGAAATAAAAGAGCTCGTCATTATATGATAAATTAATATATATGCCCAATAATTATGTTGAACTTATATCATACAGAGAATAAATAATGTTAATATTTAAATATATCGTTGGGTTGGAATAAGACTATCGCAACTCAAATATTTTCATTTTGAGATATGGAAACATAGTTTTAACAATATGATATTTTATTTCATTCTGTGAAGAGACAAAAAAATTTTTTTTTGTTGCCCTGGATATCCGCAGATTTCTTTATTTTTACATACCCAGTTTGCATAATATATTCATGAAAGTATTGAATTGGCTCTGGTTTTTGTCATTTTGACGTATCTTATGTATTTAATATTTAGTTTTTTAATGAAATTTCGTTATAATAAGAAGCAATGAAACTTATGAAAGTTTTCTTTGAAATATTTTAACATAAGTTTTAAAAATTTTTCTCTCACTTTACTTCTATGTACATTAATTAAACACTGAAACGAAATAATTAGTAATATTTTTCAATAAGAAATTGATATTAAAGAATATACTAGTTATCTAATTCTGTATTTTTTTTGTAGTGTAATCAGCAAATGAAGACTTGGGGAAAAAAAACCATAGCCAACATCCTAAAATCATTCATAATTACATAAATTGTTGGCATAAAATTAAAAAGAATACATATGAATATTTATTATTCGAAAATTTAATTAATATTGACAGTATGGATAATGGTTGTGTTTTTTTTTAAATCGCCTTTACAATATATCAACATTTGAATGTAATTACGAATTATTTTTCAAAAAAAAAGAAAGGGGTTATATATATAGTTGATAATAGCAACCAAAAGATGGCTACCAAGAGAAAACGAATTTGAATAGCGAGTTTAACCTCTGAACACTCCTTAATATATGTTTTTATTACCGCCCTCTTGTATGTGGCACTTTGTGGTGTAGTTGAACTGGTTGTGAAGAGATTTTCCGAACGCATGCAGGCAAAAAAAAACTTGTACGTGTAAATAGATTGGATTACAATTATCAATTTAATTAAATAATAATAGGTAATCCATCAGTTGTATGAAATTAATGCGAATGTGCACGACAACTTGAATTTTGTGATTTATTTTTCCATATATATTCGTGATCAAAGTCGGCAAATTTAATCCATTACAATAAAAATGTAACATTTCTTTTTTCCGGCGAACAAACAGCTACCTGATTACGCCATTCATACGTGTTTGATCGTAGCTTTTTTTTTTCTCTTTTTATTTTTGCCGGATGGTGCAATAATCCTTTTAATTTTTCCACATTGCGATGGATAATTAATTCTATTTTGTATATGTTTGTAACATTATAGTGAACAACAAATGGCGAAAATAAAAATTAGCGTAATTGCGCTCATTTTTTTACTATTAATCAATGACATTTGGGCTGAAGAGGAGCATGTGCATGATCAGGACGCTGCGGATGATGAGTATGAAAAGCCGATTTACATGAGCCCAACATTATCAGGATTTGCTTATTTAGCTGAACATTTTGATGATGCTGAAAAATTTAAGGCTGTTTGGATGCAATCTGAGGCTAAAAAGGAAGGAACCGATGAGGATATAGCCAAATATGACGGTAAATATATTATTTTTATATGCAAACGAAAAAAAAAAAAAAAAAAAACGATGTATTGTCACGACTATTTTTTATTTTGTTTCATTATCTAGGCGTTTGGGCAGTTGAAGAGTCAAAGCGCAATGGTGTGCAGGGCGATTTGGGATTGATCCTTAAGAGTAAAGCAAGACACGCAGCCATTTCGGCATCTTTAAATAAACCATTTAAATTTGATGAAAAACCGCTCATTATCCAATACGAAGTTAATTTCCAAGAGGGTCAAGAATGTGGCGGGGCATATTTGAAGTTACTCACTCTAGAACCTGGTCATACTAATTTAAAAATGGTCCATGATAAAACACCATACACTATTATGTTTGGGCCTGATAAATGTGGCAATGATCACAAGGTAACCAATGGCTCATTGACTTTTTTTTTATCAATTATAAAATATATGCAACGGGATAGTATCAATGTTTTATTATGTTTCAGCTTCACTTTATCTTCAGACATAAAAATCCAATAAACGGTAGCATTGAGGAGAAACATTGCAAGAAGCCAAAGGAACGATTGGAAGATTATTTCAAAGATAAACTTCCACATTTGTATACACTTATTGTGCGACCTGATAACACTTATGAAATCAAAGTTGACAATAAAATTGTCAATGATGGCTCACTCCTTGATGATTTTACACCGTCTGTTAATCCGCCACTTGAAATTGAAGATCCCAATGACACACGACCTGAAGAATGGGATGATAGGGAAAAAATACCTGATCCAACTGCTGTGAAGCCTGAAGATTGGGATGAAGATGCGCCAGCGCAAATAGTGGATGAAGATGACAAAATACCGGACAATTGGCTTGAAGATGAACCACCAACAATTCCAAATCCAGATGCTATAAAACCGGACGATTGGGATGTAGAGATGGATGGGGATTGGGAGCCACCAGAGATACCAAATCCAAAATGCGAAGACGCACCTGGATGTGGACCGTATAAGCAGAAAATGATGAAAAATCCAAGGTATAAGGGCAAATGGCTGCCTCCACTTATTACCAATCCAAATTACAAAGGAAAATGGAAGCCAAGACTTATTCACAATCCGGATTACTTTAACGATGAACATCCCTTTAAAATGTCAACAATTGTAAGTTTACTTTCATATTATTTACATTGTTAAGGGGGATATAGCCACTGTTAATATAGTTTGTGTTAGCCATTGCAAAGACGAGTACAACAAAAAAAAAAGTTTGGAATTGGTTGATAATTGCTCGAGTTATAGATGCGACCAATTTTAAAAACAGTCTTCTCACTAAAATGGCGGGCGGTAACTGTATCAACTTTCGATAAATTAAATTAAAACATGACTGTTTTTTTCGATCCCCCACAGTAGCTGTCCCCCTTAACATATTGATGTTAAACTTTAAATTATTATTATCATCTGTTTTACACCTCTGCAATTCCGCTCAATTGTCAATAATAACACCAGCAATATTCACATTTATATAAAATTACTGCCGGATATTTGTTATTCAATTGCGTTTAACCAACAAACATCAGTCAAAGTATAAAAAATAACAACAATTGTATTTATAAGTTGTCATTAATTAAAGTCCAAGTGCAATAATAATTATTTATTCATAGCATGCTATTGGATTTGAATTGTGGTCAATGTCTGCGGACATTCTCTTTGACAATATAATTATTACTGATGATGAGGACGTTGCAAAACAATGGGCAGATGATACATTTGAAATTAATCGACAAAGAATAGCGCAAGAAGGTGTAAGTATATTTTTCCTTTAACTTATTCATTTAAATATATTCAATCACAATTATATCAATATCCGGCGAAAGATATAAATTTTTTTAAATTGTTTGGTATATTTTAACCAATGCGGGCGCGCTAAGGCGACAATATGGGGTCAACTGATGAGCTCAATGAATCACAAGCCCGGTTGGTGGGCTGTCTATTTCATCTATTGTTCCATACCTATTGTTATATACATATGGTATTTATACAAAAGATCGCAGGAGGTACAGGAAATCAACAAAGAGCATAAAATTATTCCAATTTTCCCCTATTGTCGTATGCAACAGCCGCCATTATTATCGCCGCCATATCAATAAAAATTTTAGATTATCTATTTATTGTCACATTTATTTACATTATGTATTGATGTTGATGGATATTGTTGATAAATACGTAGCTTTGCTATTTTTAATTCTTAGTGGAGTGTATGGCGCTATTTTGTGACGTTCACGGGCGAACATCCTTGGATCTGGGCTGTATATATTATAATCGCTGGGCTGCCTATATTAATTTTATTATATTGTTGCTGTTTCCCCTCCCAGGTATTTAGTTGATTATTGTAACCTAAATCTACTAGTTTAGTACAATAATGATGCATTAAGGGGGATAGCCACCGGCGACGGCGGAGAAAATAAATTAACTTTGAAAATTTTTTTCACCACGATGATTGAAGAACATGGAGATCACCGGTTTCTTTGTTTCAATTGAGGTTATGTTCAATATAGTTCATGTTTATTGAAAAATATTAAATAGTAACGAAGTTATCAGCGTTGCTATAAAGTGTTAGAGAAAATTCTCTCTTCACATCGATTTCTCAAAAACGGGTTCAACAACTTTAAATTAAAATAAAAGACAAAATTTTTTTCTTGATCCGTCACAGTTGACCATCCCTCTTAAAATATCATTTTCATCATTATACACATTGATTCACAATTATTTTAATGATACATTTAGGATAAACAAGATGCGGCGGAAAGTAAAGAACTTTTAAATTCACATGAAGATTTTAATGAGCATACGGATATGGATGGTGTAGACGGTTTAAATAGTTTGGATGGTTTAGATGGAGACAATCAGCCAGAATCTGGTGACAATGCCAAAGATACTGACGATATCACTGAGACTGATCAAGTTATAGAATCTGATAAGGTACATTTTTTTTTCTCTATCAACTTTTCAAATTTTTTTATTGATCTCGATTGAAATATTTGTTTACATTACCTTTGTTGATTGATTTGTTTATAGGAGACGTATTCGGGTAGCGGTGATGGGCCACGTAGGAGAAAGCCAAATAAGGAATAGTTTAATGACCATTCACATAAACAGATGTTAAATTAATTACCATCGAACTCTATGTAATATATTCACATTCCACAGCTCCACCTGCCATCTTCAATGATGCGATTGTGACACACACCATCAATATAATTATTAATATTAATTTCACTATTAAGGTGTGTTTTTATCTGACGTTCTTCATGCACACATTAATAGTTATGATAATATATCATTGATATTTATCGAATGTAGAAAAAAAAAGTGTTATAAAAACAGGCAGCTCGTAAATTGTCAGTAGCGTGAAAGCGTCACATAAATCCAAACCTCAGAATATCAAGTTCAATATTTATAAACGAAAAAAAGAAAAAAAATGAATTTGTCAACCATAATAATTCGTTATTCGATATATCTTCACTACAATATAATTCAATTCGTGTATACGCCCATGCGTATGTGTGTGTATGTGTATTAATTATTAAAATTTTGCTTTGATTTTCACTTGAAAGTGCTAACGTTACACCACTACTTATTCATCACTTGTGGCCATAAGGTATCACTGATACGAATTGACAACACTATTATATTCATAGTATTCAAAGACGTTAGAGTTTTTATATTTATCTTTCATTTATTGTAATCGAATTAAATCTTATTTACTCGAATGTTTAATTTATATTAATGACAAATATCATTTTGTTGTTTCTATCGAATGTTTTTAATCTTTCATGCTATCAATTGTCGAATTATTGGGCCATTTCTCACCATTTAATTTTATTTAAAATTCACGCATTTATAATTGACAATGGAAACTGCACTCTTCTTATAAATCAATTGCATCAAACACAAGTTTGATATATACAATTTTTTCATATTTAATCTATAGATATGATGTTGCGTATTGCTATTTTAAATGTGGTTTAACCCCATCTGTTATATTTTATCTTTGTCAATTCATTGAAAAGGATTGAAAAAAAAAAAGATGTAATATTGTGTTGATTGTCATTAGAGTTTAATTAATATAAATCGTCAATGACGAGGATGTTTAATCGACAATGATTATTGAGCACATTTTATTCTGACAGTAGGTAAAGGGGAATAATAACAATTTGATTATGTGAACGTGTGTATATGCGCGTGCGTTTGTGTATGTACATGTGTGCTTGTGAAATAAAATTACGTTAAACTGCCTAGTCTGATTTATTTATTATTTTTGTTTTATATTTCACATATGAATGCAATAACAGGCTCATTCACAAAAATTAAAAATCTGATTTTATTGTTGAATTTTTACTGCCGAAGTTGATATTGTTCAAATGCAAAGTCACTCAATCGAATTTCCTTCAATTTGTTAAGAGATCACAGCCCTAAATTAGTTGCGGAATTTTAATTTCAATAGAAGTTTCGAGAGGCAAAGTGGACTAAGCGCAATTAGTCCCACTGCGTTTTCAAAAGATATATGGTTATATATTGTTTGTGATGGATAGTTGAATCCTTTTATCAATTTCTTCGAGTTGAAATTATTTTTTAAATTCTATACAGAAAATAGATCCTGCAATTTTCTAACATTTATTGATATTGAAGTCTGTCTGTTAATGCAATCATAACCTCATATCATCTCACGAAAAATCCTTGATAATTCAAATATATTTGTTGACAAATACACATCAATAATACTTTCAAATTGCAATGCTGATTATAATATGTATTTATAAAAACATTTAACACCTGCACAATACACATAATAAAGCAATTTCAATTAAAATTTGTATAAGACAATTGGGATTGCTATGTCATGATTCATGATTGAGATAGCGGTGAACTTTGTGAACATGCTTTACATGTAGGCACAGTACGTTGTGACAAATGTCCAAGTAATGAAGTCCGTACGCCCATACATCTTGTGCAAAACACATTTCCACAAGACCAACAGTAATTCTGCAATTATAATTATTTATCAATTTTATTCGTTAAATTCAATTGTGAAACGATGTAAACACCAAAAAAAACTTTACCTTCTTATTAAACGCATCAAAAGTAATAGAACACACACACTCGTCAATTTTATTGCTCGACTTCCAATCCAACGCAACAGATTTCATTTCTATTTCAATCTGTTCAATTAACGCTTTGGTCTTCAATTTATTTTCATCATCCATTGATTTGTCCATTATTTTTTCTGTCGTCTCATCTTTGGTAAATTTATTATCCAATTTACAATTCGTCTGTGGATCACTTTTCTCATCATTATTTGATATTGTCAATTCATTCAAATTATTGATTCGCTTTACAAGAAGTTTCACATGATCCTCCAGTGAAGATGTATGATCATGAAGTGTCAATAAATAATCTTCACCCGTTTCCCTTGCGTGAATTCCATTTTCAAAACGAAAATACAGACCTCGCCATAACCTACAAAACACCCATTAAAGAACATGTAAAAATTGAATAATGTCTATATTACCAATTCAACAATAATATATCTCTTACTCAATACTTTGTGCCGATAATTTTGGTTCCAGTATTTTATTACATTCATCTTTATATTTATTGCATGCATAAAGTGGATTGATATATTCATTAATTGATGTTGCAATATCACCCCACAGTGAAAAAGTTCGTTCGGATACGCTGCAAATAATATCCAATAAATTCAATCCCAATTCAATAATTTTTCCATATCAAACATTAAATCTTCCTCAGTTTATACCGTAATAATTGTCGTTCTTTTTCACTATTAGCAATAAATGTACCGTGTTGACAGCTATGAACGTGATCATGGAGTGTTAAAAGGAAATGCTCATTAAACTGAAACATGTATGGATATTGTCGAAATAATTGGTATATTGCATCAATAAATTGCGTAAATATTGGAGCCAATTCTTTGGGATCGCTGTTAATATGGCCACTACGATCGCTGAATTTGTGACCAAATGCCAGCCAATCTTTCTCTATCAATGCCTATTAAGAAAAAATTCATGAAAATAGAACAAAATAAATAAATGAAAAAACGTTATTGATCATTTATTTACTTGAAATCCTTGAATTGTTCGATAAAACGGATCGAGAAGCAACGCAGCTATCGAGCATACTTGAGCAGTACGGTCCCAACCATCACTGCAATGCACCACAACTGTTGTCCCATTAAATACAGCCTTTGCAATAAACCATCCAGTCTCTAAAATCGAACGAATATGTTTTAACCATCCGCTACTTTCCAGTCCACTTGAAAATGCATTCACCGATGTCGTACGTTGCACTATTGAAACAATATTGAATTAATTTATAGTCTTTCTCCCGTTCATTCAATTTGAAATGAAACATTCTATGGTATTCACTATACTCACACTCCAATAATTTATTCAAACTCGCTCTCATCACGTGAATATTTTCAATACCAAAGAAACGAAATTTAATATTGTCATAAAAATTTTCATTCTCATAACCCTTTCCTGCTGCTCTATTGGCCATTGCATTAATCTAAACATTTGAAACATTTTTTATATTACAATTATTGATTTTTTTTTTTACTTTTATAAAGCGATAAGTTAATCAATTGTCATTGTGAAAAGTACATACTCGTGGGCGTGTGTCAACTACATACATAAATCTTGCATTTGGATTTGTGCAAAGTATATGACACAACATTTGTTCATCTTCGGGACATCGTGCATTGAAACCAGAGAGTGGCTGACTACATCGACAAATAGCAGCCTGCAATTATAAATTATTATAGTTTTATTTTTCTTACGCACTAGCATGAAATTACTGTTAATACATGAGGCTGTGAGTGCAATAACAGATTAATCCCCAATATCAATATATATTGGAAAATTGGATTATCTATTTTCTGAATAAAATTCAAAAAAAAAAATTTAGTTCTGAGATTTCGTAACGAAGTGGAAGAAGTTCGATTAGGTTGACTTTGCAGTTGTAAAGTATCAACTTGGGCATTAAAAATTCTACAATAAAACAGAGTTTGAATTATTGTAGGTTAAACTGCTATTAAACTCAGCCCCAATAATAATATATTATTTACACCAAGTATCATAACCTTATTTGAATGGAGATATGTCAATACTGGTAATCGACCTTTACTTCGAAATTTTGCGCTGCCCATAAGAATATTATTTGTACAACTTTCCGGAACATATAAGTATCTAGGATAAGTATCGCATAAGTCATAATTTGAATTGAGGTAGGAGAGACCCCATTCACTATTTGGTAAACCCTGCCGTTGAAATTCACTTTGAATATCAAATAAACTCCAACCATCGGATTTAGGATCTGAATTTTTGCAAATTCTCGAATTGAAACAATACAAATCCTCTATTCGAACTAAATAACAAGCAATAAATAACTATTAATATTTCATTTTCTATATAAATAATCAATAAGATAACATATCCATTTATTATAATGCAATATTAATAATTACCTGGTGACGATAATTTAACTAATGTAACAAAAATATCATGACAGTCTCGCTCTTTAGTTATGATAAATGTCATTGTTAAAAAGTGTTTACATTTAATGTGCAATGGCGATCCTGCAGTGGTTAACGGCTGTTTTTCAATATTAGCTATGTGTGTATTGAGAACCCATATTTGCTTTTTCCCATTAGGATCCATAAAAATTAGATGGGTGGCAGTTAAATATAATGTTCCTATCGAATGATTATTGCTGTACCGTTCCAACATCCTCACATTCTCAACCTGCAACAAAATCAAATTAAATTACACCACCCATACAAATATCAAAGTGAACAGCTCTACTTCATGGCGCACAATAAATAAAAAAAAATTCATTTACATTCCAATCAATAATCTCTTACCTTTCCAATCTTAATTAATTCCATTACATTCATGTTTTATAATTAAATAATATCACTGTACATACGTTAAGAAAATACTGTTTTATTTTATTTTATTAATAAGAGGTTATGTTCACTGTCAAAATTATTTCGCGATCAAAGATAAATTACAGATTCCTTTTCATAATATACAAAATTAATAAAAAATCATTTTACAATTTGATGTTGATAGAAAGCATTTGTTTTATTGAGCTCGCAATGCGAGTCTTTTGTTCAATAGCAATCATCAATCCATGAGATCTCGTATTAAATTCACGGTGGAGTGTAAAATTTTTTGCTTTTGACAAATATTACTGTTGATGTCTAGCGCACAATGTCTACGGTATAGGTACTAAATACTCATAAAATACCAAATGTATATATTTATATATATAAATGTAATTGTAGATTATGTACACATGAGTAGATATCAGCGCCACAATATGGCCCTCAACTACAGGATGCAACACGCATGCATGAGAATGTACTGGGCTATTTGTATGGGTGTGATATTTTATTTGAATTTATCTTCGATGGTACTGTTAAATATCACGAATTTATTATTGTATAAAAACAGATGTAAAATAGATGGAAAAGTGAGAGTGATTGACGATTGAATGGACGTCCTTGGACATATTGACACCCTTAACCTAAAATATAGAGGAAGAAAACCATCCGTATTATTGATTTTCTTATTAATGTATAGGTCAACCGAGAAATATACAAGATTGAAAAAAAAAAAAAAAAGTAATTTGAAAAGTCAAATTTTAAAATGTCAATACTGCCACCTGGTGGCCATTATCCAAATGAAAAACCATATTTCGTTGTGCACGGAAGTACCGCCAAACTCAATACAAAACATATATTAAACATAGTTGTTGTATTTATTAATGATGAAAACCCGAATCTCTATAAACTTTTACCAAATTCTCTGCACAACAGCATATAGCTAAATACAACAACATCTACAATGACATTCAAACACTTCTACCTCCTCAAAACACCGAAAAAAACGTTCAATGACAAATGCGCGGGAAATTGAAAAATTCATTAACTACGCGGCCATATTGTGTGAAACCTCTATTGGATGAGTTTACGACGACACAGTCAGCATAGAATATCATGACCGGGCTCCGGCAAATTGCTACTGCATAGAATACATATATATATATATATATATATATCCATATAAAACTACATATAGTACAAAACGTTGTGCGCATTTCGAA
>CAJUYH010000595.1:0-62030 GCA_910591685.1 Galerucella tenella
CTAGGTAACTTTTTTACAAATAATTTTTGCAAGCGAATGCCGAAAACTGCATTCTGATCGGTGCTGCCCGAAAAATTTTTCTTTTTTTCGCGTATAATGACGCGACTATAAGAAGTATATAGTTTTTTGATAACATGTGCCACATGCTTATTCCACTTAAGATGGCTGTCAATTATCACACCAAGGTACTTGAATTCCAGTGTGGACTCTATTGAGAAATCATCAGAAATTTGTAGGGTAGTGAAAGACGGTAATGTAGACTTATTAGTGGAAAGTGGAAGAAATAACGTTTTACTGGGGTTTATGGTCAGCAATCGACTCTGAAACCATGACTTGTCATCTTAATGTCTTTTTCCACTAGTTCTTTTAAAGAGTTCCATTTTTGAGCTGAGTAGAAGATTGCTGTATCGTCTGCATATGTTATTATTTTGCCTTTGGCGTTGACTAGTATATGTATCTTCTTTTTTAATTACTCCGTATTCCATTACATGATTGCAACTAACTTGATCCAAGTCTTGCACTTATAATCTTCCTATCGTACAAATTTAAATGTGAGTGCAGACTGCCGATGTGAATAATACATTACTCGTTACTATATTTTTCTATTTGGAAAGTCATACGTTTTCTTTAGAAGTAGCTTATTATTGGGATGCATTAAAATTTTGGACAATAACGTTTAGGTACCTCCTTGTAGTGTTCCTCTGAATCATTACTTAGTGTGTGTCCTCATATCTTCTTTAATGCTGATTTTGCAATTGTTCATTTGTAACTATGCTAATTGCACCGATTAGTCAATGGCACTTTTGTGTATTCGTTGTTTTGTTTAGTGAAATTGTTTTTGGTATTGTAACTGGTTGGCTTGCGAAATTGACAAACTAGTTATAATCTATCATAACAAAAACTTATCCGGTAACATCGTGGCCAGATCTGAATAATGGACCCAATCTACTTGTACAAATTCCCAGCTGATCAAAAATAGTTAAACGATTTGAAAAAAAGGAGAGAATACAGTATAAGAAATAACTTTGTACATTTGCTAATGTTGTTTTTCTATCGTAGTTTGTATGATATTTATGATACTAAAGTGATAATACGTAATGATTAAAACAGTTGGAATAATATAATATAGCTTTTTCTATTACTATATATTAATGTTGGATAATAGACAACATGCAAGATGTTTTACTCTTTTTAAAAAACGACATAATTTTGAAATATGTTAAGGTATGTTGAAAAATATAAAACTACTACATGGAGTGGACACATAAAAGTACAAATCTAGATTCTGAAGCTAATAACTAACTTCTATTCTATTACCTATTGTTGACAATTAGGTGAAAAGCGAACAACTCACTGTAAAGGGAAATTTTTAAAGTTTTTAGTTACTACATGCGAGATAAGGTATACTTCTTGAGAAAACCAAAAAGTATAAGCACTACAAGTGGCAGCAAGCACAAAATTCAGCGAGCTATTCAGATTTGTTGGATAAAAACCTTGGTTCCAACTGTTGGAGGGTCCCTCACCTGACGGCTGATCGGATATTTGGTTAGTTAATTTAAATCTTATCAACTTAGCGATATCTGCAACACCAGCCTTTATCCATTTAACAAAACGACCGATTCTATCAAAGGCTTCTGCTATTTTATTTGTATCATTATCAGCCGTTGGAGCTGATAAACTCGATGAACCGAAATTGCTCAAAAGCAAAGCTAAGAAAAGATTCAGTACCTGAAAACAGATATCATATAATATTTGGTGAGGCACACTATAATTTTAGAAAATCTACACGCCTGCATGTGTAAAATTGTCATAAAAGACACATTCAAAGAAAAATAAGAATAGGTTTTGAATAGTATACATTTGCGGGCATGTGGTTTTGTAACTGTATTCGACTAATGCTGATTTTTACGTACCACAAGATTGCCAATGACAACAGTTGCTAGGAAAAACGGAATACAGGAAACATCACCGACTAGCATACAATCCCACATAGATTCTATCCATTCTCCACATAGCACTCGAAAGACGATCATAAAGGAATGCATAAAATCTGTAAAATTCCACCTGGGAAGTTCATGGTCTGGAAATCTATCTACATTATCTGCAAACAAAAATAAATGTTTTAATAGATATCGCAGAATAATTACTATTCGTAGCGCGCTTTATTAAATACCACAATATTATAGGAAACTGTAATAATACTTTATAAATGGAATAGTTACTAACCTGTATAATTTTTTCCAAATAATTGCATCCCCATAACAGCGAATATAAATATTATAATGCACAGCACAAAGGTTAGGTTACCTAAAGCACCCATAGTTCTACCCATTATTGAAATCAGTAAATTTAAAGTTGGCCAAGATTTAGCCAGTTTGAACACTCTTAGCTGGAAAATAAATACAAATCATTATATTTCCGAGCTCATTACCTAGTTATATAAAAAGTATTTTGAAAAGTTACATTGAACCGTGGGTAATCGATTATAGTAAAATTTACTTACCAATCGAAATGATCGTAATACGGATAAGCCCTGAACCCCTTCAAGGCCAAGTTCCAATAACGATAAGGCTACGATGATGAAATCAAAAATATTCCACCCTTCTTGAAAATAATACTTTGGACTCATCGCGATCAACTTCATTGTTGCTTCAATCATGAAAGTTGCAGTGAAAAACTAGAAAATAATCATTCGTGTTGCACATTTAAACAGTAACAGAAGAAACCCAAAAAGTTTGTACGTAGTCAATTGGAACAAACAAATTTTTGGGGTAGACTAAGGTCAGTAATAAGTGGTCGTGAACATTTTTCTTCTGGTTGTCCAACTGAATACTTCTGACAATTTGTAAAATTAAAGAAACAATATCCATTTTTAAATTAATAGATATGTAGCTAACAAAAATTATTTTTAATAATGTAGTCAGGTTTTTGTTAAATATTATATTAAAAATATGTAAACTCACATAGTTGCCACTTTTGAGTGCTTTTTCTAAATCTCGATCCATGTCGTGGTGATCTAGAGCCATGAACAAAGTATTGACCACAATGCAGAGGGTGATGAACAATTCGATAAAGGGATCGAACACGATGAGAGCTACAAACTTCTGAAAAACCAGCCAAGGACCACAACAATCCCAAACGCAAAAAATATCAATGACTCGCATAATAAATGCTAATAACCGTTCTTTGACAGTTGGCTCATCCTCTTCATCGTCATTTTGGGCTGAGAAATAATAAACAGAAACTGTACGAAGAATTAGTATAAGTGAAGTTGACACACTCTTTTTTGGGAAAAGAGGTTTTGTGCAAGATGATATAGTGCAATAGCCGTTCTTAACCGCTGGTTAAGTTTCACAGGTTTTACTTGCATCAAGCATATGTTTTATAGGGCAAAGTAATGACAGCTCTATGCTAAAGTTATGAATGGCTACTATATTTTCATCTTGAAAATATAACTGCACAAATAAAAAAAAAGATATAAATTTGACACCATCGAAAATTGCTTTAGTCTCGACTGTTTGGTTAAGAACAAATATGAAGCACTTCACATATCTAGAAAGTGGCATTTTGGACCAACATGCTACAATTACACTTTGAGCTCAAAGTAATGAAATATAGAACATGGAGACCGTGGGTGCATGGTATCGATTCAATTATAAAAGCAACTACATTTTTATTAGACCCACTGTCCATTTATCGCGTCAGCGTATCATAGTAAAAGTGACGATATGCTTACGCTTAAATTCTATTGAGACCATTCCATTGTTGCATTTAAAAAAATAATATTATTCAAAATATACGAAGACGTAGGTATACTACTACTATCCCAAAAAAAACAACACGTGGACTGCCTCGAAATAAATTTTATTTCCGTCCACACTGAGCACAGATGAGCAGCGCACGATGCCTCACTTTGATGTACCGACAACTTACAGTTAGGTTGGTCGCGGGTCGCGGCCGAATACATACGGTTCCAAACAAATTTGCACGCCTCGTTTAGACGGACAGATACGTATGCTCATGCGTCTTCGGATTGCATCATCCGCGTTCGTGCTCATATGCGTACCCGCCTTTTGCTTTGTGTATACCACGCAGCATATGCTTAGCGACTGTACGAGAGGAGACGAGACGAGTTGAGGCAAGAACGCTTCTCTACGAATACGTGCCGATTCCGCTTTGTCCACCGGACCCAATATGTAAGCGTTGTCTGCAGCAGGCAAACGTACTCCAGTCGTATTTTTGCAACGTACGCTACGCTGACGCGACGATACATTACGCTAACAAGATGTTATTCCTATTAATATCGTCAGCAAATAGTATACAATAACATATGGCAGGACGTTATATTTAATAAAAATAGTAGTGATCCCATCGTTTTACTGATAGAATGTCTAGTTGATTTCTAGAATTGATCGTAGATTGAAAAAATTGTGATACATTAACAAATGTAATCTTAATTTGTAGATTTCATGTATTAGGTGATAAAGCAAATATTTTCACGAAGGTTACGGCGGGTTTCATCTCGCATTTGGTGGAATATTCAGTGAGGAAATATTTCTTTGCTTCTCTATGTTAATGAGCTATTACAGAACTGATGACGCAAATAAGCAATAAACACGCATATCTGTAAATACCTCCCTTATCCTTATCCATAAACAACGTCCTTTCTTTAATTACACATATTTCCAATTTCTAAACTGTGCCTTTTGGAAATTGATGTAATATTGTCTGGTCAAAAATAAGCATTGGTGAGGTAAAGTGGGTTTAAAAAAATCAATAATTATTATTTTTATTCCATCTACAAAATGTAAGGTTAGTGAAAAAACGAAAGTAATGAATGTAAATTTTTTAAATAAGAATTGAATAACAATACCATGTCCCCTACGGTCTATAATGATAATCTATCTAATTGAAGCCTCCTATTTCGATAACTCTAGGAGGTACTAATGTGTACTAAATGGACTTTGAGAAATACATGTAAATATATCTATTGCCTATGTCAAGCAAACGGACACAACAACTTGAGTATAAAATAACTATTTAAAAAGATACAGTATGTAGCATAATTTTTTTCGATGACCGGTTTGTAAAATATCAAGTGTACTGTAAAGCCAACTGTACAGGATGGCCCATTAAGCAAGGTAACCGGCTGTATCTCGGAAATAATTTGTCCCAGGTTGTGGGAAAAATATTGATCGTAAAAGTGGACAAGAGAAATTGCTGGAAATTATCTTCGACCTCAAAATTTCACCCCTAGGGTCGTTACTGCTATGTTCAAAACCAAAATTATTATTATTTCAGAAAATCGCAGAAACGTCCTATCCATCTCTGTAAAAACACTGTATCTAGACGTTACGTTACGTACAGCCCGAGTGTGATGAGGGGAAGCACCATCTTGTTGATACCTAATGTCATCAGAAGATAACATTGGATCAGGATTGGTAAATATGTCTCTTAATAAAGTTGAATGTAAATACTAATTCGCGTTCGTGCTACCGAATGGTAAGCCAGTCCCTAGACTTCCGCCCAGAGATACCGCCACCTAACGAAGCATTGGGCGGCGGCAACGCGACTGACGTATTTACGTTCGTGGTGTCCACTTTCAGGTTCACTTAGAATGTAATTGGGGTATAAGATTAGTAGGTTGAAACAGTTATCGGATGATGGTCCTGTCATCGACGTCATTCGCTAGCTAGTCGAGATATTTTTGTAAAAATATATTGTTTTGAAGAGTCTGTATAGACCAGACCACATTGGAAACATCAAAGTAAAAAATGTGTCCGTTGCTATCATGATTTCTATAAGATTCTACCAAATTTGGTGCTCCAATACAAAAGGGGATGTGCCAAATTTAATGAAAATTCAATTTTATTTACCTAAATCATTAACTTGTTAATTTTCCTCCGCAAAGTTTACATACAATATAAATATGTATTAGTTTTAATTAACAAAACACCAAATAAATTAAATGAGTGCGTTACAAGGCAATAGTACTAGTTCAAGCAAATTGCGATGGTGTGGAAATATCGTGTAGGGTGTTTCAGTTTTTGGGGTAATAATTAAATACTCACCGCCATGGTCACTCGCGCCGCTTTGCCTACCAGCTGCTTGTTCTATAATGTCGTTAAGAACCATAACATCTACAAAAATGAGCAATAATTGAATACAGATTGCGTGTTAATAATTAGTTTGTTTTATTTCAAGTGTTTCATTCAATTATTTTTAAGAATTATATTTTCAATCAATTTATATTAATTGGAAACCAAGAAACTGGCGTTGCAGTTAGTGCTACTAAAGGTAGTATTACTAGTGAAGCTATGTAATATCCTCGATATATATTTTTAAGATGAATTACTAATATTAATGTCTATATACTATCTCACCTTTCATATCTACTACGGTTTGTCTTTGATTACTATCAATAAATGGATTGTCTAAATGCTTTATTTTCCCTTCCATTTGGCCTGTTGGTCCATCCTGTTGAACAACAAAAAATGCATGAATTTGGAATTTTTTATAAATGTTTTTTTCTTACATAATCTCCTCGATAGGCTCTATGATTAAACTCGGTATAGTTGTTGGGTGTTGTGGTAGCTGTTGTTGCAGGAGGAGGTCCGGTCCTAAGTGATCTGTTCCTGAGTTGACTCTCTTTTGTTATTACTTTACCAGCACCACCCAAACCACATAAGAGATCTCCATGAGAGGTGTAAGATATTCGTGAAGCGTGCGAAGTGTATGATGAATGACGCGAACCTAACCAACATTATTAGTTTTAACAGACCAAAAATAACTTGGAAAGTTGCAGTGATGTAAAATAACTACAAACATTTGGAACAAAAAAATGTGTGCAAATAATATTTAGATAAACAAGTTTCAAAATTTTCCCCTTAAAATTAAAAAGGTATAACGGATATTTTTACTACATTTATATTTCTACATTTACTCCTATTTATAAGAAAACTTTCTGGTACTCCAATATAATGAATATATGAAAATACGTCCATTTTTTGAAATACAGACTACGGCAATATCAAATATCTATTACAGTTGTGGTGAATAATAGGATAAGATACTTCTAAAAATGACTGCCAGAAACAAAGAAACTGATTAATAAAAAAGTTTGGGATGGTTAAAAATATGTACAAGAGAGAAAAAATGGAAGTATTAACTATATTACTTTTTTTTAAATTCTTCAATATAATACAATAGTATTATATGATTGGAAAATGTAGTATTCGTAAGATGAGAGATTCCGGAAAGCCAGGTACTTACCCAAATTAGCGTAATAAATAGGAACAACCATAGCTCCGTTTTCTTCACTCATTGGTGTTACAGCATTAGAATCATCAGCGTAAGGTAAATGTTCTTGAGCATCTAAATACGTGGATAAAACCAAAGGCTTACGATCCCCAGGAGGTGGTACCATACGACGATTACTACGCATAGTGAACTGGTGACTTCCTCTAGAACCTCGTCGAGGATTGAAAGGCGACCCAGGTAAGCTGAGACTGGCCTGAATATCGGAATTAGTCTATACATGAATTTTAAGTATAATAAGCTTTAACCAAATAGTGACATGAGTTTCGGCAAATCTGTGTTATAAAACTGCAATTTTTTACAAAACATTAAAATGTAAACTCTCGTTTATATGAACAAGAAACGATTTAAATGCTATCTATTAAAAAAAGCAATTCCGTTTTAAAATAAAGCAAACGTTTTTAAATTACAGCAGATAAAAACATCTACTTCTCGGGCTATGTGCCCCGACGGACAATTAATTACACAGCTCCATGTTAAACGGGTCCGGGATATCTTCACGATATAACCACTCATTATAGTTTGTTATTAGAAGGGACAATTGCATACCGGTACAAGTTAGATATTCTCGGTTTTGCAGTTATTTGCTTAATCACAGTTTGCATTTTACATTTAATAATGTCAAAAGGAGAGGTATCTATATTTAATTCCTGATAATGCAAAGCGTCAGACAGACAAAATTTAAGGTTAGATCAACCAAATGTTAGATGATTTAATATTGACACCAAATTCAATACCTACAAAAATGACTTTGATTTTCTGAAAGATATTAAGAAGTAAGTATCTTGAAGATTCTTAATAGTGAGTATTTCACGTTAAAACTGTGAAAAATTTCATGTTAACTTCTCTTGAATTGAATTTTAATTTATCAGGGTTACTGCGTAATCAAACATTGATTGTAGAATAATAATAAGTTAGTTCAAGCAAGTGTGAGCAGTCATTTATTGTCAATATTTCATTTATCATTTATTTCATCATTCATTTATCATTTATTGTCAATATTGACGATAAAACAATTGGCCGTCTAAATATAATATGTAGTTAGGACATACATACATGATCTCCATATTGAATAAATTACTGTAAGTAATAACAGTTGTTGCAGTTTTAAATACGAACTTGCAGAACCCATAAAAACCACAGTTGGTGTTACACAGAAAAATAAAACAAAAAATGCAAGTACAAAAACGTTCTAAAGAATTGTGACAACTAAAAGTAAAGTGCAGAACACTTGTTCAACATTGATCAAATGGATCAATATTTAACAAATGAAGGCTTAACACTATAATTGTCATGATCTTTATAATATTCATTTGATTCAATAGAAATTTTAATTTGAATAAGCAACATTTAGTATGTTCAAACCATCAAAACAGGTGACTAGTTAAAATTTTGAAACCAATATCAAGTGAATTTGTGATGAATTTGGAAATGAAAATTGATCCATTACTAACTAGACTAATGAAGTTGAAAATAAAAAATGTGAAATCCGTTAGGTTGAGATATTTTCAAAGGGGGATATCAAAAACAGTACAATGCGTAAGTGATCATGCTATAATATTGATATGGAAAATATTAATTAAATAAAATAAAACAAAAATGAAGGTAATGCTTGATTACCATGAAAAACTAGGCTTGGGTTTAATTATCAAGAATACTTAAAATACCGACAAAATTTCATGCCCACCCCGAAGTAGTGAACGTTGCAAAATTAAAAACTACTAATTAGCCTGAGAAGAGAATTACTGAATTTATACTGAAAGAGATGATGAATGAAGGTCGCAAAGATGCTATGAGCTTAGTGTCTTCAAAGAAATCGTAATCTGCAAAAATAATTTGAACTTATTATATGAAGGTGAAAGCTACAAGTTTTTCCATCTCTTTATGTAATGTATATTTTTTTAGGCTTAGTTCTTATATTCGTGTCTGTCTATACTATATTGCTAAGCCCTTTACAGTGCTTTTCGTTTTTATCTATACATAGTAGTGAGTCATAAAGGAGTGCCTTTTGGAAAGAAGAAATTAAAATTGAAAACTGACCACAGAAACTACATCTATTGAAGACATAAAATGCTAATAATTAGTAAGTACACGTATTAATAATTTTTATATAAAATGTTCCTCTATCATAAACTATAAAAGTGAAATATACTGACTATTTTGTAGTTACATTGAAAAATGTGTATTGGGTACCCACAAAACATGTTAATTGATTCGTTAAGTTCAGCCCAAATAATTTTTCGGTGCGAAAAGTGTGCATGTATAGCCACCTGCGATGATGGTTGCAAATTTGAAACGATGTTCAAAAGTATCAAGACACTTACAGCGCTAACTTTCCGCAGCTTGGTGGGATTAGTAGGTATTCTTCTCTGCTCACTCACTGAATCTAATCCTTCCGATCGAATGCTCATCTTCTCCTTATTGTTGTCATCGTTACCCTTAGCTTGTCCCACAAATAGCTCATAACTGTGGCAGGAAAAATCGGATGGGGACTTTACAATATCTGGACAGTTTTCAGCAGCTAAATTCGCGGCTGCAGCTTCTCGGGCTTCTTCAGCGGCCGCTGCTCGCGCATCCGCTCTGTCCTGCTTGGCTTGCGCGGCTTTCTCAGCTTCCTGCAAAATGAAATGACTCAAGTATCAATATCGGTACAAGAGTTATATTGAGGATAAATTAAAATTAATGAAAAATAGTGCTAAGTAGTTTAAAAAAAATATGTCTCACCCTGATGGCCTCTTCCTCAGCTGCTTCTTCCTCTTCGGCTTTCTTTTGTAGTTCGTCATAAGACATCGCAACAATAGCTAATATCAAATTAACTAAATAAAATGATCCCAAAAATATAATTACGATAAAAAATAGCATGTGCCATGGACCTGCGGACCGCAATACCTAAAATAAATATACCTTGATAACTATTATGTACATTATGCAATTTAAACCTATGAAGGGACATGGGTATTTCGTTATATGAATATAATTAATCTGTGGTACAGTCAACTTGTGAAAAGACGGCGTATATATATATATATATACCACGGAGACCATTTATATGAAGAATATTTAATTCATAAATCGTTAAGTTATATAAGCAGCATCGGCAGTACAAGACTAAGGGAGGGGGCCCCCTGTGATTTGTCACATGTTAATCAGCTATTAGTAGTTTTTAGGTATTGTTTACTCGGAAAAGTGTACGAAAGATTTATTATATAAAATTTATTGAAACAAGCTACACTATGTGTATATACTGTAAAACTTGTTCTTACCAATTGGTAAAGGTTTTCCCAGTAGTCTTGAGTCATTAATCTAAAGGCGGAAAGAAATGCCCAGCCGAAAGTATCAAAACTAGTGTAACCATAATTTGGATTATCTCCGTAACCTTGTAGGCACGTATAACCTGGCTTACATGTGCCAGCTCCTGAGGAATTACCACAGAGTGGATAGTCTCCGTTGTCATCTTTATACCAATTTGCTAAAAAAGAATATTGACATTATTATGAGGATTATTTTTTTTATTTTTCTCGAATAAAACTTTTTCAAATTTGTAACCGGAAATAGACCTGTATGTAAAATTTAAGCTTTTCATACTGACCACCCTCCATTCAAATTTCATCGTCACATCGTTTGTGACATTTCTAGTTAACATTTTTTCGAGTATTTCGCAAGTTCGTGTGCTGTATAACTTTAGTTACTTTTACTGTACTACTTCACTTATTTGCTATGCCGTAAAATAAAATACAGCCCTGCGCCCTGCTTAATTCAAATATCCACGCCCTTTTGTTTACATCGAGCGTAAATGAAATCTTAATAGAGTTTAAAGGTGTTCACACACACCGAAATCATGTGTATAGTATAATAAAACATATTTTTGAGCGGCTGTTTTTTAATAAGGTATTAATTGCACATATTCACTTCTTAAATAAAATTATTTCGTTAGATATTTATAAAAAAAGAGTATTTCGACTTTGGCATACGTTTTTTTATTTGGTTTTAGAATTTAAAAGTTCTTCTGTGTAACATTGAATTGTTACTATTGTTACTATTCTGTGTGGCATCGGAATATAAATGAAATCTGCCAATGAAACATTTTGGAATGAATCATACTTTCGTCTGAGTTGGAGTTAAAATGACTGAAAAGTCACGAATAGACATTTTCATTGTATAATTATTCAGTTATATTACTTGTATGTAGTTTATTTATGTTGTTATTTATTTATTTATTGAATATCTACTTTATAATATCACGTATTTGTAAGTAATTCGAGAGAAAAACTCTCCAAAATTCAAAGACTATCCTGTATATGCATTCCAGGAGCAATGAGAACATGCCCAACGGCAGCCATGGAAGTGATTCTCAACCTCGCCCCTCTACATATGGTGGTGGAAAGTGTTGCAGAAAGAACAAGATACAGACTAAGTAGATAGGGAATCATTAAAAAAAAACCACCTCCTCACTTCTTAGAAATCAGACAACCTGGGACATGCCACAAGACGGTATGATGAAAAAGTATAACTTTTCAATGAAATTCGTTACGGAAATGAGCAACAAGAAGGAATGGGATCCAAATACCATTACCAGACTTGGAAAGAATGCCATTCAATGGTACACAGACGGCTCAAAAGCAATAGAAGGAACTGGGATAGGAGTGTTCGGGCCAGAAACCAAACACTCTGAAAGCTTGGGAAAAACCCTAAGTATCTTTCAAGCGGAAATCCACGCCATAAAAAAGTGCGCCCAGTTCAATATTGATAAAGGATACGGAAGACAAAGGATTATCATAATGTCGGATAGTCAAGCAGCCATTAAGGCACTGAGCTCTTGTGTAATCAGTTCCAAAATGGTGTGGGAATGCCTAGACAAAAGCAATGAACTAGGCGAGAACAACATAATCACCTTACTATGGATTCCAGGACACACTGGAATAGAAGGAAATGAAATAGCAGATGAACTAGCAAAGAGGGGCACTCAAATACCTTTCTGGGGGCCTGAACCCTTTTGCGGAATCAGCCCCAATGTAATATTGGAAGAAATAAGTAAAGCCGAGAAAAAGAGAAGATCTGACCATTGGAAATATCTAGTAGGGCTTATACAATCAAAGACTCTTCTGGGTGACTACAACCTGTTGAGATCAAAAGAATGCATAAGTCAAAGTAAAACTGCGCTAAGAGTTTTAACAGGGATCCTAACGGGACATTGTCGCCTGAATGGGCACCTGAAAAAGCTCAAAATAGTGGAGGAAGAAGAATGCAGATTTTGTGGAATGGAAGAAGAAACCTCCATCCATATACTTTCCAACTGCACAGCACTTCAGAATCCTAGAGCACAGCACCTAGGAGATTACTGGATAGAAGAGGAACATTTGCCTAAGTTGAAGCCTGCAGACATCCTAAAATTCCTCCGGGAAATGGGATTGAAGGAACTACTAGTTTCTGAGACTCTCCTCAGAAACTGAGTAGAAGTAAGGGACACAATAGATCTTTTAGGTCTCAGTGAATGTCACCCCAAAACACACACATACATACATACAAGTAATTCGGTACATTTCACTAAAAACAGGACACAAGCAATAAAAAACATCATTTTTTAAATAAAATCCAAATAAAAGTAGAAGGAATAAAAAGATTTACAAGTAGTAATACGAAAAAAACAAGCAGGAAGAAATATACTTACTTTCATTATCCATAAACCTTTCCCAGTTTTCGTCTGTGAGGTTTCCCCAGGAACCATCGTTTGGGAAGTTTTTGACGCATTTTTGTGTAAGGACACCCATATAAATTTGTAAACCCATTAGTGCAAATACAGAAAGAGAAAACATTGTTAAAATTATCACATCTCGTAGATTTTTTACTGATTCGATTACGGCTCCAACGATGGTCTTCAAACCTGAAATAAAAGTAGTAATCCATGAAAAATACAACCTATTGGAAATTATCCCGTGTTTGATGATCTAATCTTGTATTGTTTATTGCTTTTACTTCTCTATTGAAGTAATCCAAAATGGAAAAATATGTAATTATAAACTCATCCCAAGGTAATTTGTTACCACGTTTTATAAAATATATATTATCTGTAGGTTAATATAATTAAATTTCGAATTATATCTTCCATAATTTACACTTATCGAACATTAAGAATAGCTAAAATGTAAAATTTTACATATATATCATATAAAAAGAAAAACGATTATAAGTATGCAGCACTGTCGGACGACAGTGGGTGTCGGAGGACAGTGGGACGCACATGGGGTCTGTCGCCACTTGTGGTCACCTGGATCTACACTGCAATAATAAGACCCATGTTAACGTATGGAGCAATTGCATGGGGACCGAAGGTTCTACAAGCAACGGCCATCCAAAAATTATATCAAATACAGCGAATGGCTTGTTTAAACATCACAGGAGCCATGAGAACAACACCAACCGCTGCAATGGAACTAATTACTGGTCTGACCCCTCTCGACCTACAAGTCAAGGAGGTTGCGTTAATGGCCATGGTACGATTGCGCACGGCTGGTGTAAACCCCGAAGTAGGAATGGGCCAATTGAGGATGAGCCTATGGCAGAAAGCGCTCACTGCGCTACCTCTGCTGCAGGCAGCCAACGATGCAATTGAACCCAGGTTTTTGTTTAACAAACCCTACAAAATTCAAATAAAACAGAACACAGAGCCAGATGCTGCAAATGCAATACGCATATATACAGATGGTTCAAAAATGAAAGAAAGCTCAGGCTGTGGAGTTTACTCGAGAGCACTAAGCCTCAAGATTAAGTGGGGAATGGGAAACAATACCAGCGTGGTTCAAACAGAACTGGCTGGTATCTCAATTGCCACAAAAGAACTAACCAGAAGAGGAATTTCTGGCAAAAACATAATAATCTGCACTGATAGTAGACAAGCCCTATTAGCCTTGAACAGACATCGTGTTATATCGAGGCTAGTACTAGACTGCCACCAAGATTTCGCTGACGTCTCGGCAGATAACAACATTATCCTGAGGTGGGTTAAAGGGCACGACAGGAGTAAAGGAAATCGCATTGCTGATTATTTAGCCAGGGAAGCCGCTGGACTAAAAATTCTAGGACCCAGTTACACCTACGGCCTAACGACTTCGACAATTGCGGAACTAGCCAAACGTTACACCCATGCTCAATCCCTTAAGAGATGGGATGGAATCAAAGGATGCAGTTTTGCCAGGATCACCCTGGGCGACCCTGGGAAGCTGGCGCCGAAGAAATATTTGGCGATGACCAGGAAAAACCTACGTTTAACAGTAGGATTTCTGACTGGTCACTGTCAACTAAGTAAACACCTCCATACTATGGGGCTAGTGGACACACCTCTATGCAGGATGTGTGAACAGGAAGATGAAACTGTCAGAGGCATGTCTTATGCGATTGTCCGGAGTTATTGTCAATAAGAGAGTGTGTGTTCGGTGAGTCTTGGCCTACACCTGCCGATATAAAGGAGATGTCTCCCAGTGACCTGTCCACCTTCCTGAGAAGGACAGGATGGACAATGACCTAGGAGGACAACTCCTCGGGAGGATGTACAATGGGTCACATGTGGCCTAAGTGCTGTGAGCCTACACACTCACCCTCCCTACTCTACAGATACAGATACAGAAGTATGCAGCACGAAAGTGGTGAATGTATAGGCTTGTCAAACAATGGCAAACTGAACGGATAATCTTGAACTTGTGCACTCCCATGATATGGGTAGCAAATTAAGAGGTTTGCTGAGAAGAATACGAAGGATGAAATGACGGATCGCCAAAGACGGCGGGCTAGTTATTTTTAAGCACTATCATGATCTGGCTATCAAATGAAAGAGTTTGCTGAGAAGATCCCATATAAACTGATATCTACGTTCAATTCCTCGGGGAGAGAGGGTAAACGGTAAGATTTGGCACTTCTATGTTAGGTAGTGATGAGCAAAGCAAGACCAAGACCAAGACTCGAACAGTCTCGGTCTTGGTCTTGCTTATTCAGTCTTGGTCTTGGTCTTGCTCAAATCTGTCTGGTCTCGGTCTTGGTCTTGGTCTTGTCATAATTTCTTAACGAACATCTTTCAAAACATTTTGTAGACATTTTATTTTTATGCAACAAACATTACTACTGGTTCGTTCTTCTGTGCAACGGCTTTGTCACAAATCGTCTTAAATACAGAAACTTTATCATGTACGTCGCGATATGAGCTTGTCACAACTTGTCAAGAGAATGATTCTCTAGTTCAAAATATATTTATGAAATCTCAAGAACCTACCCTTCTCCAACGCATAAATTGACCCTTTAGCAAGAAAAAATCCTTGAGAAAAATTAAAATATTGAAAAATAAGTAATTTTCCTTTGGATTTTAGCCATGTGTTAACCAGACATTGGGACAAAGACATTTTTGTAGATCCTTTTTTTAAACAGTGATTTCTTTGTTTTTTTTTATGTATATCGTTAAAATCTAGTAAAGAAAAGCATATGTTGACGCTGTTACAAATATTTTATCTCATATAGTTACTGTGAAAAAGAAGACAGCAAGACCAAGACCAATTTTGCTCATCACTAATGTTAAGTTCTAAGATATGTTATTTTGTTCAATCATTATTAAATCAAATATTTTCGATAAACAACTGTATCCAAAAGATCATTGTTTGAAAGTGAAAATCTTCATTATTACAGCTAACGCACACGTTTGAAATCCATAAAAAACAGTTCGCAAACCGAAATTGAATTCTCTTCAAGGAATAAAAAACTTCTGTTTCTCATTCCTTAGAGACTTATAGTCACGTACCATTTGAGTGTCGACCTAGTTTTTAGAGCGTCGTCCGCAGCAGAGTAAAGGCAAAACTAAACATAAGAATCGTGTAGTTGAATTGGAAAATTAAATCATTTTTTAAAAGAATTGGATTAGTGAAGGATCAATTGAAAATTTGAAAACTCTTATTTTCTAATAATTTCGTTAAAAAAATTTGTATTGTGGATGAAAATACCTTCTGTATAATCCTTATGGTGAATTCATTTATTATTATTTTTGTTAATTTTTTGGGAAATTAAACTACAAGATTTTTATAGTTTGAGATGTACAATTGAAATAGTTTTTATCTATTTACCTATTTTGAACCGTTTTTGAGTTGTAATGTTTTTCATATGAAAATGACACTTTTTTACCATGTACATAAAATTCAATATCCTCTAATGTAATTTGAATAAAACTTCAAATTTACTAGGAACTATTTACCACATACCGCTTTATCGTTTACACTGTGAAGTTACCTTTTTTATTATACAGGGTGCTGTCAAAATTGAAATAAAAACGGAATCCACAATCTTCGCGTAATTCCTTTTTTTTTTCAAATGGGACAACCTGTATGTGATTATTAATTTTAGAAGAATACGTTGCCCACTATCGATATGTATTACTATTCCCTATACCTATCTCTTGCAGTTTTCAAATAAATCAGCTTTATACATTTTTGTCACAAAAAATTAATTTTCTTATAGGCTGATGAGTTAAACACTCGGTTAAACATTGAACAATTATACAGATACTATCAAATATAATAAGGTACTAGCTTGTTAATGTAACAAATGTTCAAAGTGTTGCCCATCAACTTCCAAACATTTATAGACTCTTTTAAGGATGAATTTGGATGAGCTGCAAAATATCCCAGGATGTCTATTTGTAAATCCTCATTATCGACATGGGTCTTGGGCTTATTTCTTTTACTTTTAAACTGATGTACATGGTGTCATTTTCATATAAAAAACATTACAACTCAAAAACGGTTCAAAATAGGTATAGGAAAGTATTAACAAAAAATGTTCAGAATAACGTAACTATTCCTAAAATTGAAAAATATACAGAGTCTTCCATTAAAAATTACAAAGTTATGTGCGACTTCCGGTATAAGTGGAAGTAGAATGGTTACGGCAATATTTTAATTGAATAGCTCATTATTCAAAACCCCTTCATGCAAACTTTCATAATTCAGATACCTTTAGTTCTCGAGATATTTCTAATTGACCGTTTTTCTGCCGCACCCTGTATATGCATATAATATACAATACAAGTTTATTCAATTATATTCAGGCGCGTTGAATTACGACCCCTTAAGTTCAAGGTTTGACCTTGCTCCAGTTGGTGAAATTAGGTAATGTCTCCTATCCCTATAGACCTCCCTTTGTCAAAACTAAACTGATTGAGAAATTGGACATTCCCGTCACATCTGCCTCAATTTGTTGTCTCACTTTGGTGAAATCATTAGAGAAACATGCGATTACTATCTGCTACTAATATGTTATGTTTACAGCCTTACTCTGTCTGCGCATAGACTCTAATTCCGGAAGATATATACAATATGCCTCATAAGTATTTATTTCGTAAATGTAAAAAAAGACTAATCTATGGGGCAATATTTTTAGGAAAACGCTGAGAGTATATTTAATTTATTATTATTGGCAAATTTTGGGACCTGCACCTGTTTTTGACGTGTTCGCATATTACAAAAAATAAATCAAATATATCAGCTCACAAAAGACAATCATGGTCACTAGAACTAGAATTCCGTGAAATTATGGAATAGAACTGGAAACAAAGTATTTCAAAATATTTGTTTGGCCTGAATGACATGGCTGAAAAACTAGCAGGAACTTGAGTACCTAACCTCATTGTTGAAAAATATTGCCGAGCGGCTTACCAGTACTTTGATGATAAAGAAATATCCTTTTAAGATGGCATTTGACCTTATGCTACTTAAAAATGTGGGTGAGTGTTCATAAAATTACTTCAAGGAGTAAAAGCAAGAGATTTATTACACTGAATTAGGTTAGGTTAATAAGTAAAATAAAACTATTGAGTCCTTTAGCAGACTGTAATTTCTTTCACCCGACTATTAAAAAGAAGTAAACAGGACTCCTTTTGTTCCCGATCAATAAAGAGGATCAAGTAGCACAGTGTCATTTGCAGATGTTCGTTTCGTGGGAAGGACAAGGATGTGATAGAGCGACAAACAGAGAAGGCATCAGTGATTTAGGGTTGAAAATATGATTTACTAATGTAAGATTATTGAAGCCTTTTTTTAATTTCAGAAATGAACAATTTAAATGATTATTGAACAAGTTAATTCAAACTAAACATTTTTACGTTTAAGTTAAGAACATTTAATGACCTAGATACTTACACTTTTCTTCTAAAAACTGTTCTCTGGTAATGATAAGACGAGAAACAGTTGTAGATATTCTAGAGGAAAACGAGATTTTGAGTGGACTTTTTCATGAAACCATAAAAATTATAAAAATAAAAGGAAATGGAGACTAGAAAGCAAAACAGTGTATTTTCAATCTGCTTCTAGTTGTATAAGATATTAAATATAAGAGATATGTAGTCAAAATAATGGAGATTTAGTAACAATGAGATTAACAAACAATGGAAATATTGGTTTAGAAGTTGTGGTCACGAAACCCAGAACTGAAGTTTATTTCATGTCGTAGTAACGAAAAAAGTCAAAACAGATGGATCAGATTTATTTAATTTCATGAAATACAAAAAAAAATTCATATACCATGTAGTACATTAGATAAATGTATAACTCACATTGTAATTGGTTGAAAATTCTTCATAGATAAAACAGTTCACTGGTATTTAGCAAAAATATTTAGCAAAAATTCATAAATAAATCTTTTACTGATTCCGCTCAGAGTTTGGGTTTAAGCTATGTAAACAAGGCACTCCAAATAACTCATGGTGTTTAAACAGAGTATAATTAAAATTAAAAAAATCCAACACGTTCGGATTTTCCAATTTGGATTCAATTTTATTTGTGCTGTTGCTGAATTTGTATTTCAATCGAACACACTCCCTTTCTTGATCATTAGCTAATATACAGAGTTTTAAGTAGGCATGGAACGCCTCATTTATCTCGGAAACAATTTGCACAATTTTTATGATATTTGGTATACGAATTATGATATTATTTCCATTGTTGTCAGATCTTCACAACAAACATAGTTACATGGGTTATTAATAGCTTTATGTCCTTTAAGCCCAATATATTCAATTGTTATATGTAAAGTAATTACAGATATCTTAAATTAAATTACTAATTACCGGTCTCATTTTTAAATTATCACCGCAATTTCAACAATATCAATTTACTCTCAAAAAGAAACAATGTACAGATCAATTTGAATTTTAATCGAAAGGAATAAAATATTTTAAAGGTATTTAACAACAACATAGAGTAGATCCCGAGGATAATCTTTTTTTAGATTGGAAATTCTGATATGTATATTGATTCTGTAGGTAGCGTATTTAAAAAAGGTTTGGAAGCATACTTTGGGGCAACATAAATGCAAATTATACGAATCTAAATGTAGAATATGAATGAGCCGCGCTCAATATTTTTTATTAAATTCCTTCAGCTTAAGAATTGTTTCTGAACTGTGTAACTGAATACTTGTGCAATCGATTGGAATAGGTGCTATTTGATTCAGGTTAAGTGTATGGAAAAGCTTGGATATTATATTATTTTATCGTTTCTTATATAGTATAGGTATTTTTTTTAACGTAGAGATCAAGTTTATTTATTTTTACTGTAAATACTTTTCCATTAACGGAGGCAACTTAATGGAAGCGCTTTTTCAAAAAATATGGAAGGTTCGGTATGAAAAGTTTCTGATCTTTTGAATGGAGGTTTTTCGTGAAAAGACTCTTTCAATGAGGTAATTAATCAATTACCTTGATTTTCGTGAACAATCGGATTACGTTTCCTAATTAGAACCCCAATTTAATGGTCCATGCAGTGCGATTGTATGGGATAAAATTATAGAATCATACTTTTAAACGTAAGTTTACTGAATGATGAAAATAGATGTAGAGCTGGCGGCTGCGGAGGTACTGTGATAGTAACATGTACCGCCAGCTTTGAATCTGGAAGTACCACAGGAAGTTCTTCGTGAAACTATAAACTAATTTGAAGTTTTAACGAGATGGCACATCTAAAGATTACGTTCTTGGTGTACGTCGACTGTTGAATCGAAAATGGGATGTGGTGGGTAGGGCCGGGATTAGGGGCCCCCTGGCAGAGAATAAAAAGGGAAAAATATTTAGCCCTTTCTGAACATATTTAAAAGTTTTATACAAAAGCAAACTTGAAAAAAAAGATTGAAACATATTAGTTGACTCAGAGTTTGCTAGTTTGACTTAATGTTAAAAAAAAGAAACATGGCGTTGGGGATTCAAAAAAAATTGAAACTTTTGATTTTGTCTTTCTTCTCGTTCTTGAAGATGAAATTTTACAAATAATGAACTTACCGTCAAAATTATTGCAGTCAGAAAAAATCGATCTTTTTTTTGCACATGATGCAAAATGCGTTACAGAGAATTCAGAGCTTGAGAGAAAATATCAATTCATTACTGATGAATGTGTCAGAAATTTGCGGTAAGTGGAAAATTGAAAAAAAGTTTCTAGACAAAAGATTAAGTGAGGTAAAGTCTCACTTTGATGAGTTGTCGCAAGATGAGAGATTGAATGATCCTCAACAACGCCTTCGAGTTAATGTTTTCTACCCGATGATAGATACAATATTATCGCAACTTGAATCTAGGTTTGTTGGAATTAAAAATGTTCTGAAAACTTATAAAATCCTACAACCTCAGTATCTTACAAATTCATCCAAGAGCGAGTTGGAGCAAGAAGCTGATTTGTTTTCCAAAACCTTCTCGAATTATGTATCACCTTCCTTTTCCTCTTAGCTGCTTTTTGTACGGTCAACATTTTCAAACGAAATCGATTCAAGGAAAGATGTCAAAGAGCTAGCCCGTTTCTTGATAATTCAAAATGCGTCATTGTCGTCCAGTTATCCAGATGTGTGCACAGCACTTCTGATGTTTCTAACTGTCCCTATCACTACTGCGAAAGCTGAACGGACTTTCTCTAAATTAAAGTTAATCAAAAACTACTTGCGTACCTCAATGGGACAAAATAGACTTAGCGCTACTGTCCATTGAAAATCAAAGAGCGCGCAAGATTGACTTTAATAAGGTAATAAACAAATTTTCTTCTATAAAATCTAGAGAAAGGTGTTTTTAGTTTTAAGTTTCTGGTTTGTAAAAAAATGTCATAAGAGCATTTGCAAACATCTACATGTAGGATATTGCCTGCAGATTTTAATAACTGTTTCTACAAGTTGTGAACAATAAATATCGTCATTAACAGAAAACTGTCGTTCTTACTTAATATTTATTCGATATTATCATAACAATTGATTTTAATATGGGGCCCCAAATTGTCTTTTGCCCCGGGGCCTTTCCAACTCAAGCTCCGGCCCTGGTGGTGGGCAAAATTAGTAGGTAGTATTTCCGATTTGCATATTTCACGCTACTGGGTTTCTATTTATGGGAATATGTCAAAAAGCACGAGCAAGAAAGCTAAATTAGTTTTTACAGTTGTAGAATGGATGAATTTTTAATACCTACGGTGAGCTGTTCTTTGTATTTTTCCAGTAGATGTTACTTTTTTACAAAGAATTTTTGAAGAACATAATTTAAAAAAAAATGGATTTATTCATGAATATTTTATAACCAATTTCAAATATCCATTCTTTATATAAAATTAGTTCCGATCCAATTAATAAATTTGTCTTTAACGCAATGCTGGCCAGTCTAATTGGATGTAATAAACCTGGTTTCCAGCGATTTATATAAATTATAATACAATTTCTGTCGATTCAAATTGAGTTATCTTTGGATGACAGATGATAGTATTAAAAAGTTCCTTACCTGGTACAATAGCGACAGTTTTGAGGGCTCGTAGTACCCTGAACGTTCGTAAGGCAGCTAGATTTCCGAGATCTATACCCATTGTAACATAACTGGAAACATTAAAATTTTTAGCATATAATTACATTAAACCGTTTGCTAACTAGGTGGTCGCACTAAAAAGCTGCCGATTAGTTTATAAAAACATTTTACATAAAACAACACATTTTACGTTCATAATGCATATAAAAATTTTCAAAATAGTTTAAATTATTGAACTAACTACTTCAGGTTCTATCAACAAATAATCATTTCTAGATCAGAGGTGAAAAACAGTAAAACTAAACTATTTACTAATTTATTTTTGCTGGACTAAATTTCTTATACACTTACCATGTCATCCATCGAAATATACATCATACTGAGCTATTTTATGTGCTTTTCAATAAGTAGTACTTTATTCAAATTAATTAGTAAAATTGGTAAAATACAAAAAAAAATCATTTCTCCCAATTACTTTTGATTTTAATGCTTCATCATTAAAATAAATATATAACTCTTACAAATTTGCCAAAGCTGCCAATGTAACTATTTCTAATGGAGGTAATGGTTCATCATTACCTATGTAAAATACTAACATTCAATAAAACAAGTATTTGACAAGTTCTTTCCCAGAAGGCGGAATAATTGGTTCTTAAACAATGTCAATCAAGATAATTCTTATTAAGACTTAGTTCAAGTTAGAGTACCTCCAGCGAACTAAATGATTAGGACAAGACGTGGGAGACAGGGTATGGGCACTTTAAACGCGCGAGGGTACTGCTACCTAGAGAGTCCCGTCCATGTCACTTCTAAAATTGCTGATTTAATGAAAACTGTAACGCCGTTAGTGGTAATTGCAGTGCAGATACTTCCACATATCTCATCACTCATCACAGTGTCATCACTGATAACCACTGACATTTTGTTCAGGTCGACAAGGTGTGTTGAGTTTCTTAGTTTATTTTTATTGTTTAGTGTTGAACTTTTATTTTAACAGACAATGTCAAGACTACATTGTCTAGTGAACGACTGTAATGTGAGGTGCACCCGGTATGCTTTATATTTATGAAATATCAAACATGTTTTATTAACTGAAAAGTGACAGAATTTTAAAGTTATTTTTTTATATTGCTTTAAATTGCCCAGTCATGAGTAACAACGTTCAGTTTTGCTGGAAGGAAGTTGTTGTTGAATTCAACATTTATTTTTCTTCATGTTTGTCATTGAAATATGTAAAAAGACGTTTTATTGATCGTGTACTTTTTTGTGTTAAATAAAATATACAATATGTCCTCCTAAGTTGGAATCATATGGAAAACTTTTTTATTATTAATTTTAGGAAGAAATGTTATTCTTCATAAAAAGTTCTGCATTATCCTAAGCCTAGAACACAGCCATCAAATATCAAATTTTTTAGTCATATACGAGGTTTGTCAATAAATATTAGTTTCACTAAAGAATAAAGTACCTTTGAATTTGACAATATCGAAAAATGTTACTGAAAAAAGTTGATCAGAATTAAAAACTACGATTAAATATGTAATAACATTCATTTAAAGTGAAAGTTCAGATTATTTTTTTTACTAATGTTTCTATTTTGAATGAACATTTATCACTTGTGATTCCGAAACACATGATAATCTTCTAGGTTTTCCATGTTATTTGATAATTTTGCATTTAAAACGCGAAATAAGTGCATATTCATTTATCTTTAAATCATAAAATACATTCAAACACTAAGTTATAAAATTAACATCATATTAACGTTAGAAATAAACAAATTTAATTTTCACTCATACTAATTCTTCGACATATCTGATTTTTTGTACTAACATTTTTCGATATTGTCAAATTTAAAGGTACTTTACTCTTGAGTAAAACTCATATTTTTTGAAAAACCTCGTATACGACTGAAAAATTTGATATTTGATGACTGTATTATAGATTTTAGGTGATGCAGAACTTTTTATGAAGAACAAGTTTTTTTCCTAAATTTAATAATAAAAAAGTTTTCTATATGATTCCAACTTAGGGGGACATATTGTATAAACTTGCATATTTACTCTATTTCTTTTAAATGACGAGGGGTTTATACAAATTCTACGGAAAAATGATACATAAAGCGTAAAATGACATGTTATTCAAAAACACATTGCTCATTAGGATTTTGATGCTATTTCGGTGGATCACTCGGTATAATGTTCTAATAGGATAACGTAACTACTCAATTATTCTACTAACGATTGTTAAGACAACTGTTTAGCAGACACAACTCACTTGAGTCTTTAAAAAGTTTAACATTTTTAAGACAACTTAAGTATTTTGTGTTCTTTACATCTGTGAAAATAAAGTAAAATGTTAAATGAACAATTGGGTGAAAAATGTTCTATGATTTCATTATTATTGTACTGGCAGTAATTCATTTTGTACACTTGACTTGTAATTATCAAACAATCCAATGAGTAGATTTCAATTAACTTCAATGGTTTGAGAAAATAATTTGATTAAATACCTAAAAGATAAAATACAATCGGTTTTACCAAATCCGGCACAATATTTGCCTAATCTAATATACATTCTTTGCATACGTAGACGTAGAGGTTCCTAGATCACAACTAAACAGGATAAGCACATTATTAGATTGTTTTCGCATTTGAACTAGAGGATCTATTTTAAGCCGATTCAGTAGTGTTTGTAAATGTCTCAATGTATCATGTTTCTAAAATGTTACACCCTAATTATCTAGAAAGCACGATACAGTCAAATGGAGGGGATTAGATAGATAAGACATGTTACATCAAAAGAAGTGTTTCTAAAAATAAAAGGAACTATAAACCATCTTTCGCAGAAAACTAGAATAAAACTTACAGATTTGATACATGTTACATTTAGGTTAAAACATGTTCCAAAGATGTGGAAAGTTGCAGAAATGATTATGATTCTGGAGGCAGGTGAGCTAGGTACAAAAGTTTCATCCCACCGGCCAATCTAATTATTACCTGTAATCTCGAAATTATTTGAAACAATTCTTCTAAAAAGATTAAAACCGATATAGAAGAAAGAAATGTGGAATAACGAATTTTACAGAAAATATAATTAGGAGAAACAAGTATGTTTCTCAATATTTTTGGATAACGCACGAGGTTTTGACAAAATGGTGAATTGGTTAAATACGAAATGGGCTGCCTAAACAGTAATCGCAACTTCTCAATTCCTGAGTAAGAGTTTTCAGAAGAAAACACACAGAAGCCTATTCTGAACTAGCAGAAATCAAAGCAGGGGTATCAAAAGAAAATGGCTAGTACCATTTCAACTATACATTAATGATATCCTGAATCTGAAATGTGGTACTGTTGCACGTATATCCGGAATACATTGCATTGACAGCGCACATAAGCTAAAGTTAAACTGGTAGCTGAAAATTATCAAGCTGTGTATTAGTTTCGGTGTCTGCCTTAACATTTTATAGCTTAATTAATTTGCCACATCTGTAGAAGCAACTCATAACTCTGAAAACTAAACAATGACTAAGGTATACTCAAGGTTGGATGGACACATCAACTTTATCACCCCTTTCAGAAGGTAGTTGTACCGTCTCAAGAACGATACTATAATCAGTTGGAACGCCAAAGAAATACAGCGAGCGATAACTAGAACGGTTCTTTCGCCAGTTGGAAAGAACCTACCGGCAACAAGAAGCGAACTAGTCCATTATACTCAAAGGACCAAATAAGAGAAAAACCAGGTTGTCAAATATTTACTGTAGACCATGAGAGCTCCGCTTCGAGTTCAAAATACAGATAAACATTCACAGGGTTTTGTCTCAGTGCAATTCGTTAGTAATATCTTCAAATCAAATGAGTAAAATTTCCGCACTAACGAACGGAGTCATGATTTTACTAATTTGACGGTAAATTAACATCATCCGCATATCAAATCATGGTGAATATAAAACTTGTCTACTTTAAAAAATTCCTACAATTTTACGAACAGATCTGAAGTAAGCAGATGAAATAAAAAAGTGAAAATCAATATTTACAATAAATACGTAACTTTTAATTTTGTACCGAGTATATATAAAAATAACCTTCACCTCCTTTTGCATCTTTCATTTGTAATTTGAAGTATTTGATAACTTTTTCCCATTTAAATGGTTCCATGTTTTTCTTTAGTTACTTTTCAATATGATTTCAATATATTAAACGCAATGTGATGAAGATAACATAGGTAAAAGTTTCGAAAACGTTTTCATTCGATGTAGTTCGATAAAGAGGATGTGTGCTATATTTTTAACCACAAGATGTGACTAGCTTCATCGAAGTTTATAATATATATATAACACCAGCTCATGAGAATGAGATTACTTAGTTTTGCAGAATGAAACAAGAAATATTATGAGCTATTCTATATAAGTTGTACTGAATGTTCTATTCTAAGACTAGTCTACTCACGCTAAAGCTATGACTACGAAGTCGAGCCAGTTCCATGCATCTCTAAGGTAGGTGAACGGTTGAAGTATAAAACCTCTCGCCATCACCTTCACTGCTGATTCAAACGTGTAGATGCCCGTGAATATTACTCTGAAAATAAAAAAGTGATGAAATATCCAACAAGCAAAATATTATTGACATGTAAAGTTGAGATATACTTACTCGGTTGATTCTACGGTGGGAGTTGTAGGCATTATCATAAGGATACAGTTGACAAGGATAGTGGTAATGATAAATAATGAAAATAACGGATGAACGAGGATGTAGATGGCCACTCGCCGAATTGGATTGAAAGGATCGAGTATCCAAAGAGCATTTGTTGCACTAAACCGAAAAATGTCCTTGCCTTTACTTACAACTACGAAAGTCTGAAACAAAAGTTTATGTTTAATAACACTGCTGTATCATATGAAGATAAAAATATTGAATACAATAAGCTGTTACTAGTATGGAAGATTTAAAAAAAATTCGTTACTTAGTTAAGCAACAGAAGGATTGGGATCGAAATACCATTACCCGACATGGGAAGAATGCCATTCAATGGTATACAGACGGCCCAAAAGCAATAGAAGAAACTGGCATAGGAGGATTATTATAATGTCGAATGGTCTAGCAGCAATTGAAACTCTGTGCTTCTGTGCAATCAGTTCCAAAATGATGTGAGGATGCCTAGGCAATCTCAATGAACTAGGCGAGAACCTTAGGTCATCTTGCTGTCTGTGGCTTCCAGAATACACTGGAATAGACGGAAATGAAATAGCAGATGAACTAGCAAAGAAGGGGACCAAAACACCTGTTTGGTGGCCGGAATCCTTTTGCGTTATCTGGTCCAATGTAATTTTGGAAGAAATTGGCAAAGCCGAAAAAATCAGGATATTCTGCTGGATGGGTACAACCCATTGGGATCAAATGAATGCATAAATCAAAGTAAAACTGCAGTACGAGTTTTAACAAGGATTCTAACGGGACACCTAACCAAAAAAGGTCAAAATATTGGAGGCAAAATTAAGTAGATTCTGTGGCATCGTAGAAGAAACCTTTATGCACATAGTTGCAAATTGCACAGCAATTCAGAATCTTAGTTCACAACATCCTGGATATTACCGGATAGAAGTGGGACATTCACCTAAGTTAAAGCCTGCAGATATCCTGAAATTCCTCCGATAAATATGAGCTACCAGTCTCTGAGACTTTCCTCAGGAGCTAACAAGAAGTAAGGGGCTTAGTAGATCTTTTAGGTCTCAGTGAATGTCACGCCAATATACATACATACATACTAATGTAGATTTCAAATTAATAGTGTGCTATCTATCATGTTTTCTAATCCTGTTTTGGAATAGCAAAAAGAGCAAATAAGTTGAAAATAGGAGTATTTATAATTATAAACTTTCTATGACCCAGTTTTAAACTTAAACTATTTGTTCGTCAGACATTCCTGACTTTTTCAAATAGTTAGAGTGAAATAAGTTCATAGCTTTGATTATATATAAGGAAGAAAAAAGATAACTGGAAAAAAAAGATTTGAGAAAGATAATAGGAAAAATAGACAGAGATCTATAAACGAATAAGAAAAATATGACGAAGACGAGACATTTCCACAGATCAAACTACTAAATAAGATGAGCCACTCAAACAAAAGTTGTAATTTCAAAAATATCGAAGTATCAACGCTTGAGGAAAGTCAGAACACGGATGATTGCTACAGACATTTTTTAATATCACAATTTATTTACTTTGAATTGTGAATACGTACAAATTGGAAAGAAATAAAAATGATGTATTGATTTTTCTGTGCGAGATAACTGATAAATCTTTATATTGATAACTTTTTAATAATTTTATATGGTATACATTTTTTTAATTTTTACGTGTTCTATTTATCTTAAATAACGTAATTGTACATATATATATAAAACAAAACAAGTTAATTTAAAAAAGTTAGTAGTCTTGTTTATAATTTTGGTTTTATATAAATAATTGAAACATGTTTTCGAGTAATTTCGAATCAAATTCAAACATCCACGGGTGATATTTTACATATAAAATAACTCTACCTCCAAATTCAGCAGCAAATATGAAATGCATGTTACTTTATTGTCATTCAGTCAATTACTAGTTAAATTATGTTTATCTACAAACATTGACATGACTGATAAATTAATGCATGCAGGTAACATAACTAAAATAGTTAATGCAATTCCATACAGGAATACTGAATACATTTTATAAACCGGTTGATAATAATTTTATTATTTGAAATATGTTATCCAGTTCATTTACTTGAATTTTGGTTGAAGCGTCACTTTGAAATGTCAATTATGTAATGAATCATATACCTAGGCTCTCTGCATCCAGATTACTTTCTTCAGTCCGACTGCCTTAACAAAGCTTTAATACTGAAACTTTCTTACAGATATTTGCGAGTCTCTTCCTCTAATTGATAGAATCTGAATATGGCTTCGTCTGTCAAACCCATCAACTTTAAGCGGTGGTTACAGCACTTAGCTAGCAGACTCATCACATTTTTAACACTATCCCTGCCTTTACCCTTTAAGGCTACACTGCAGTAACCTTTGGCGAATGTTCTGTTAAGAACTTTACTGGTGAATTTGTCCAAGATAACGTAACTTTGCTACGGTTTCCCAGTTCATTCAGAGTAAACTTTGAAATCGAATGCTTTAATAAATAATTATTATGTGAATTTAAGAAATATTATCTTAATTTTCCAATTTTGTTAAAACTCATGGCAGGCGCAAATTGCGAGATCTTTAGGACTAAAGTAGGTGTCTGAAAATTTGAAACAAGAAAAATGTATTCTAAATATTTCAATGGTTTCGCTACTAATTCTATACATGAAAATTATATTGCTCTTACCATTTGGTTGTGGTAGAATGGGTCGATGTCCTCAAGTGGTGTGCTGGCCAGTTCGGGAGGAAAACTGCCCTGAAGACGTACCGGAATGGGGAGCCCCTGCTCCAGAGTCGCGTCGGGCTGAGGCCCTTCATCTTCGTCCTCGTCCTCATACCGAATCTGTGATTTGCACAATTAAATTTTCATCAAAGCATAATGTTTATCTATTTTTAAACTAATTTACTATTGAAAATAAGCGCTGCTTAAAAATTTTTGAACGTCTTAATAATAAATTAATGGGTTGTGTGTTGCGTCATACTGTATGGGTATGGTGTTAATTTGGTTATTTATACAATTATCTAAGTTAGCTATTTTACTGTAGTAATATTATGTATAGGTATGTGGTATCACGCGGTGGTTATTAGTAAAAGTTTTATCAAACGAAATAAAACATGCTTACAATTTACCATACGTCAAATAAATTGTTAAATTTCGTTTAATCTACCACAGGCGAGTTTAACAAAGAAGTGAAATTATTCCATTTTTATATCATTAGTACTATTTAATGGTCTCAACATATTATACGAAAAATAATAGGTATATTGATAGAATACATTTTTACATGTTGACAGTTATCATTGAAATTAACTATACAGACATGGCTAAGAAAAGATATTAGTATGTGATAATTTATGTTTTTGATATAATTATGAATTAGGTACGGTGACTACATGATATCAAGACGTACTTGACTAAAGCGGATCCAAAGGAAATAAGTAAGAAACCTGGGATAAAAATGTTATATCAAATAAACCTAACCTAAAATAAATGGATACACAACTGGAATATAAAATTTAAATAATTTTATCATGGGACGGGTTTTGTTAAATATCCTATATAACATTCAATTCTCAATTTCATATCGACCAATCAAAATGATCCTATTTACGGTATAGGTATCTCTTCCACAAAAAATGTAAAATATCGTAACAGTTTTTATTCGTTCACCAGGTATAGCGTTATACAGGGTATACCAATCTTACGACAAACTTCGGTATATGGGTTATTTCAAGAGATATCAAAAAATGTTATTAACAAAAATAGTAGATGTGCTGAAGGTCCATATTTTGAAATTATATCGAGCTATACAGAGTGCTGCATAACTCCGTTACAAACCAAACATATGATTTTTCAAATGGGAACCCCTGTATATTATACCGAATTCGGATTGGTAAAATTTTTTTGAAACTTTTGATATGAGGTTATGTCACGTTATACAGAGTCCTTCAAAAGATATGGACACGTTTATGTGAAAATCGTAGGTAAATCAACGCTCTGTAGCTTGTTGTACGTTTAAGAAAAAAAATGTATTTTGCCAAACAGAGTTTCGTAATATGATGCAATATCTCCATATCCTATTAAATTTCAATTATGTTCTTTCTTATATACAGGGTGAACGGAAACTCGAACCTGTCATTTTCTTTCTTCTTTTAAATGGAACACCCTGTATTTTATAGCAAAAATAGAATCTTCGATTCTGTAACTTTAATTTTTGTCAAGCATTCCCTATACCCAAAGTTTATAAAAACAAAGTTATCTGGTAATATTTATTGTAAACTATTATTATTGACCTATTATGTGAAAGCAATAAACGTTGTATGTATCAAAAAATCCTAATTGAAGATACATTTTAATGAATAATTCATTCTAAACAAAACTAGCTACCAAAAGTATAATCCTAACCGTAATATTAAGCTGAAGGTTCAAAGTGTTCACCGTTAACATCAATGCAATGCTGTAAGAGGCGGCCCAACTGATTGGCTCGGTCACCCGATTCAACAAAATTATATTTATTTTTTTCGGGTCTTGTGAGGAATAAGTTTATAAAATCCCCGGCTATTAGGGATGACATGAAAGAGATAATTATATATATATATATATATATATTGCGGCATTTCGATCTGCTAACGTTGATATGCTGAGAAATGTTAGTCAATCATTTGAACTATTCTGCAGCATTGCATTGATGTTAACGGTGAACATTTGGAACCTTTAGTTTAATATTACGGTTGGTATTATACTTTTAGTGGTTAGTTTTGTTTAGAATGAATTGTTCTATAAAATTTATTAATAATTAGAATTTTTTGTTACATACAACGTTTAATGTTTTCACATAATAGGTCATTAGTTATATTTTACAATAAACATTATAAAATAACTGTGTTTTTATAAACTTTGGGTATAGGGAGTGCTTGACAAAAATTAAAGTTACATAATCGAAGATTCTATTTTTGCTATGAAATACAGGGTGTTCCCTTTGAAATAAGAAAGAAGATGACAGGTTCGAGTTTCTGTTCACCCTGTACACAAGAAAGAATATAATTGAAATTTAATAGGATACGGAGATATATATATATATTGAATAAGACTTGAAAAACATTCAGTCAGTTGTAAATGGACATGAATAAGAAACAACAAAAATTGGAAACGTTCGAAGTTCGAAATTGAAATACCTTAGTTTGGCATTTGACAGTAAATATTTGCCTCATATGTAACAAGTTCTTGTTTACGTTCAATTTCGCGTTGCGTCGAAAATCTGTGTTGGAAAGCTCTATTTCGGAAACAACTTTAATGTAAATTATTCACCTGTTCTCAAATTGTTTGTTAAGTTAAAAAACCACGCTCCGTTTGCTAATTTGAATCGATTTTCAGTCAGTCACCTATTGAAGATTCGTGCATTGTTCTCAGTTTACATCCGTTAGGTATTGTTGGTATTTTCATCATTTTAAAATGAAATAATGGTTTTTTAATACTCTAACAAATACCTACTATAGTTTTTTTTATCGAACACAATATGTACACAGAAAATTTGAATGCTAGGTAGGTACCTATGGTTAGAGGCGGATTTGGCCGCTCTAGGCACAAGGCCATATGCCGCCCCTTTCTCAGCACACATCATATAGATTAGGTACATAATCAATTCATTTTATTGCCATCTTTCATCTCAATCGAAATAAGAGATTTAGTTAACTATAATAGATTAAGTTGTAATATATTCCGATGTTTAAGGGTTGATTGCCCAATTAAATAAAGCATTGAAACGGTTTCACATTTTATCTATTCATAAGTGTTAAAATCATTTTAACATAAAAACTCGTCTGCACTTACGCAATCAAAATCAAAAAATAAATATTAGCAATCCAAGTTTCTTAAAAAAATCAACTTCTATATTAAGCAAACTAAGATCTTTTAAACTTTGCACCGTCATTGTTGTGCGTAAGTAGTTTTTAAATCTACGCAAATAAGAAAACGACAGTTCTCCTGAATAGTTGCTAACGGGAATATACACAAATATACGAAGAGCAATATCCACGTTTGGGTAAATGGTTTGAAGAATTTCAGGTCGTAACCATTTCAACAAACTGACAGCAATGTTCTGCTCCTCACTTTTTTACTGCAACGAGAATATAGACATTCTTCCGAAATATTGTCTTCTAAGTCAGTAGAATAAACCATTTGGCATTTTCTTCAATTTCTGAGATGCTCAGTTTCGCCAGGTTAGAAATAAAGTTAAATTTATTGTGAAGTAATTTAAAAGTATCCCGTATTCTTTCTGTTCTTCTGAAAATGTATCAATTACTACCAACAAACTAGTGATTCGGAAATTTTGTTGCATCTCTTCACCTGTATTACTCTTGCCAGGATGTAGCTTACGCTTTCGATTGCGTCGAAAATCCCTTTCATATTCCTGTACGAAAGACGGTTCTTTGGATGTGTCATCGAAGTTATCTCTTGTTTCGCCTATAAATTGTATCAGTGACTCGTGACAATGGCAATGTCGATTTCTACACTCTGAAGTTTTTTATTCGTTGCGTTAATGCGATCCAGTGAACATCCACAAAAAACAGCCATGAAAACCGTTTCAAAACGTTCTAGTTTCAAACGAATACCTCTTGCTTCGCATATTACGATTCTCCACTGTTGTGTGTCATTTTCGATAGAGACTATCGCTTTATGGATTTCATTCCAGGATTCTCGTTAACTTTTGAATGCGTCTGCACGAGCCAACCAACGAGTCGACTTGAAGGCGTTCCCAACGCTGAGTTAACGCTGCAAAGAAATTCTTCAACTCTTGAACTAGAGAAAAGAACGAACAAGTCTCTTGGCTGCTTTTCAGCTGCACATTCAAAGTAACATACTTCACAGGGGGTGAAATTTTCCCCATTTTGGCTTGCAGGTAGTTGTATATGCCTGACAGGTTAGCTGCGTTTCCATAATATTGCCCGCGGCAGTTTGAAATGTGAATTCCCAGTTAAACTTGAGGTGTTTGTTTTTAAATTACATAGGTATTGCAGAATTTGCAACTGTATTTATATGCAACTAACAAATTCGATCAAAGTGATTCTTCAGTTTAATCAAGTGTCTTCTTCATTACGATTTAATGTAGTATTTACATGGTGAGAATTTGAAGGAAAATTTTATTTAAATTAGTTATTATCGAATTTATTAAAAATAAAATTATTTGTTATTATAACTCACATAGTTCAAAGCTAAGTAAATCTACTCAGTGCAAACATGCAAAAATTTTATAAACTGAGTTAGGTACTTAAGATCTTGTTGGTGTGTTTATTGAAACATTTTTAATATTCAAACTTTTTATATTGCGAACTACACAACACGTGCAATTTTCAAATTGATAGATTGACAGATATTAAACTTGCCGATAGGGTATTCATTGTGGAAATTGAAAATGTGGGTATGACATTGCCGACGATTCGACTAATTATTATTATTGAATTAAACATCATTAGAATAATGAATCCTTCGATCATTGAACAGATTATACGAATAATTTCACATCTTGTTTTGAAGCCAACCTCTGTTCGGAACTTGTTTACCTGTGAAATGATGTAATGTAAACACCAGTTTTACAAACTTTAGAGCGAATCACCATGTTCCAAATACAATTTGAAGGGATAATCAAAATTTCTTTAGTTGAATTGTTTCAAATTGCTCCACAAAATTAACATATTTTGAGACTAAAATAAAATATTAGGTACAAAAACAGAGCAAACTTTTGAATGAATAAGTGAATATTCAAAAACAACATGTAAGTATGTGAAGGTTGCGGTATTTTACGTTGGTTACAGATGTTTGTTTTGTTTTTCAAACAGCTTATGGATTTAATGTTAGTTCTGTGAAGAATACTTCTTCTTTCAAATCGTATTCAGAAAATAGTGATTAGTTATGAAGTGTTCAAATAGAAATGTAGAAACTCCGAGATGTGGGCTACAGATCAGAATCATAATGTTTCAAGTATCCCAACTGATCATTTAATTAAGAAAAAATGTATTTTGATAATGAGAGCTAGACTTTTAAACTATTGCTTGGACAGTTGGATACATTTTTGGGTTAGTTACAGAAGGCACTCACCAAAACGACAATTCTCATTACACTTAACATCTGCCCTGTATTTTTGGACGGAAATCTAATTATTAGAATTTATCATTTTATATAAATTTTAGGAAGTCAAATGCTAACATAGTTTTAGTAGTATCCATGTGGCATGAAAATCTTGGAAAAGGTAGGTAGGTAGGTACTATTAAAAAAATTTGAAGTATGAAATTGCCAGGAACAAACAGTTTATTATTAATCAACAAAAAAGAGGGACATAAGTCGAAATGTTGGCCAATTTAAACCAGAATAACAGTCATATATCATAAACTATTAATTTTCCGATTGTGAAATTTTGGAATGCCCTTCAGACTCATTCAAGTATTATTTTCTACATTGGACGTATTGTGTACTTCAAAATAAGTGAAAAATTCAATATTTACTACTGTCAAAGTTATTTTAACGGTTTTGTCATGCAAGTGTAAAATTGCAAAAGTATTTTGTGGTGTCTAAAGTGTTAATATTTTGGTAAAATTTTCTTAAAAATAGCAAACCTATACTATTTTTGCCTATTGCTGCAGGTTAAACTTCTACAGTTATTTAACATAATAAATAGAATCAACCATTTAATTGAAAAGTATTGATCACGTCAAGAAGCGTATATCAGGGAACACATTTTTGTAGGTATTAAATATAATACCACGGTGTATCATTCATTGAAAGGTCCGTTATATTTTCATAGTCAATGAAAAAAATTCATAATTTACGATTTAAAGTGTTTAGATTGGAATTTGTAGCTTTGGATGTAATAATGGAGTACAGTAAAACGTAAATAACTGTTATGAATGAATAGTTATAAACCCAAATTCTACTTAGAAGTTAAATTTGACGCAAGATCTTTCTATGTAAACCTGTAGAAAACCTCTGAGTACTTGTTAGATCACACAACACTTTTGGTGTTTCCGTTGCGCATTTTTTTTACTGAATTTATGAGCTAAACCTATCTAATAGATAATCCACCGAAGGATATTTTCGAATTCCTAAATTGGAGAAATTGGAAGGGTTTGAATATTTAAGCGAGCTCGTAAACGCCAGGTCAAAATTACCTGGTACGATTTTTAAGAATATTAAGAATATCAATTTATTTTCAGTCTAATTTTGTTTCGTTTACTTAATAAACAATATAAAATATAGCTGCCATTTATGGAGTCCATCAAAATATTGCTTATTTCAAGTTACAATCTATTACTTTTTCTGTAACCACTTCTTTTAAAAAAGATTGAGTCATATTTTCGAATATTTCATCAAAAATTTTACGTAAAATGTGAAATAAACTTTTTTCCATTTCAATGAAACTTTTCAATACAAGATGTACGCGAGGAAAAGAATTTTGAACTGGAACTTCTATGGAGCTTCACAAGTAGCTACAAAGAAGAAGAAGATCAGCAAATATTACAGTCAATATCCTGCTACTTAAGCGGACTCGTTATTCATTGCTGAACTTTCAAATTCATGTTTTATGTTAAAAAAGTGAAGTGAAGAGAGAATCGAGGAGGACTGATACAACTGGAACAATACTGGATGAACACATATTTCACATACGTTTTGGTAGCATGACACTGGAAAACAATTTCACTGAGCGAGTGGACATAATCATCCCATTCAGAGAACATATGATGCATCTAGGTAATTCTAGGGAAATCTGGTTCGCCGATGGTTCCAAAACAAACCATGTCACTGGGGCTGGAAAAAATGGACCTGAGAAGAAATTTTCTTTAAGCTTGGTCGATACACGTCTGTGTTTCAAACAGAGACAATTTTCGCCATAGCATGTATTGAAGAAAACATCAGAAGAGGATATACGAAAAATTAAAATACTCACTGACAACTAGGTCTAGACTGGTGAAAAACTGTAAATAATCTCTTACAATGCTGGTAAGACACAACAAAGTGTCTCTAATATGGGTGCCGGCACATGAGGTGATTGCAGGTAATGGAATGGCAGACCAGGTAGCTGAAGAAGGTTATAAAGAAGATACCTACTCACATACTCTACTTCTGTGAGAATTAACAGGGATTAAGATGGAACCACTTTAGAAAGGAAATAATACCTACAACTACTGAAAATCCCTCCTGGTATTTGGATATGAATGTTTAATACCATTGAACTTTTACCTAGTTGTCAAATTTATTAGTTATCAGGAATTAAAAAATTTTAAAAAGGTGATAAAGTAGATTGTATTTTATATGATATACAATGTGGAAACCACTTATGGAATAAAATCCTTTATGTCATAATTTTAGAGAATTATAAAAAATGCCGAGACACGACAACTTTTGAATTGAGTTGTGCGTTATGTAAACATAAATGCAAATGTACAGGGTAATTCACGCAAGTATGCCATAGTCGGTGTTGTTTTTTTTAATGAAACACCCTGTATATTTGCATATTTCTGAAATTCTCTTAATGAACCGATTCCAACAAACTAAATAATGTATGGTCAATTATGAATTATACAGGGTGAAATTTTTATTTTTACAATTATTAAACACATACATAAAATACCTGATGTATTTGATTTTAATACATTAAAATAAATGCTCAAAATGTTCTCCACCTAGTTGTTGGCAATAGCACAGTCTCCTATAGAACTAATCCTTAATTTTGATTGAAGTTTGAGGTGAAATATTCCGTATTTTTGTAGTTATCCTGTCTTTGAGGTCTACAATGCTAGTTGGTTGTGTTGCATATACTTTGTTCTTGAGATAACCTCACAGAAAAAAAAATCTAACGACGTCAGCTCTGGCGATCTAGCTGGCCACTCAATAGTACCTCTTCGTCCAATCCATTTATTTATTGGGAAAGATTTCATCTAAATAAGTTCTTACCATTAAAGCATAATGGGGTGTTGCCCCGTCTTGCTGGAACCAAACATTCTCATTCGGTAAGCTAGGATCTATTGCGTTGGGATATAAGTTTGCCAACGCAGGAATAACTTCATTTCTAAGCATATTTAAATATTTTTCAGATGTAAAACTTCCATCTATAGATATAGGACCAACAATAACGTTCACCTTTTGAGGGTACTGAGTATGTGTCTCACGCATCCAATGAGGATTCTCTGCTGACCAATATCATCAGTTCTGTCGGTTTACCTCTTCATTCAATGTGAATGTTGATTCGTCAGAAAAAAGAATGGTACCAAGAGCTATCTCATTTCTGTTCAGCTTATTCATCAATCTTTCGCAGAAATCCATTCTACGATCTGGATCGTCTTCTGTTAACTCCTGCACAAAAGTTAATTTTTTAGGGATGAAGTTTTTCTTTATGAAGACATCTTAGAACAGTTGTATGACTAACATTATTTTCACGGGGTTCTCTTTTCAATGGTTTGACATGTCCCAGTTCTCTGAATTGTGCATGAATTTTAGACACAGTACTTTGTGAAATATTAGGCAATTCGGGATACCTGTGATTAAATAAGTTTGCCACTTCAACTTGACTTCTGCAGTTATCCCCGTACCCTATTAACATTAAAATCTCAATTCGGTGAGTCTCAGTTAAATATTTTATTGTTATGTCGACAAGAAAAGAGTGTTTGACAAAGATTTTACTTTTTCAGTATAAACTGTCAACACATCAGCAACTGACAGAATAGAAAACAATCCACATTATTTACCGATTTTGTCTAATTATTTGGCGTTTTTAGGCAATTTTTAGGTATTTATGATAAAATTCATGGGCGTAGCAGGTTTTGTTTAATATACAAATACGTCTAATAATTAGTTAGTTTAGTTTTTTGATAAATCCATATTTAGCTAATTTAAAAAAGTACCAATATTTCAAGTGTAATAAATTATTAATTTTAAAATTTCACCCTTTATAATTCATAGTTGACCATACATTATTTAGTTTGTTGGAATCGGTTCATTAAGAGGATTTCAAAAATATGCAAATATGCAGGGTGTTTTATTAAAAAAAACAACACCGACTATGGCATACTTGCGTGAATCACCCTGTACATTTAAATTTATGTATACATAACACACAACTTAATCCAAAAGTGACGTGTCTCGGCATTTTTTATAATTTTCTAAAATAATGACATAAAGAATTTTATTCCATAAGTGGTTTCCACACTGTATATCGCGAAAAGTCTATTCGAGCCATACGATGTACACAAGTACGACAAAGAAAATATGAGAAAAACTACTTGAAAGAGAGAAGAATAATTGTTCGCAGTCAGCGTTGGGTGTTCAGTTCCAGCTACTAATCTGATATGAAAGCAGCGTTGCCAGTTTGGAATGTTTGGTACGTTCTAAGCAAGGAATAAATAACTTAATTTGCATTCGACCTTTAACACAGTATAATGCCGTTTTTAGTGGGAGAAAATCGAAATTGGTAATATTATTGACTTTTGAAAAATAAGTGACATCAACACAAATAAGAATAAAATAATGTTTTGGGAATAACTTTTACAGATAAATACATTTGGCAACAGCTGACTGCGCACAATTATTCTTCTCTCTCTTTCAAGTGTTTTTCTCATATTTCCTTGTCGCACTTGAGTAAATCATATGGCTCGAATAGACTTTTCGCAATCTGTATATATTATGATCCTAGGTTACAAATTAAAATTAGGTTTCTTAGTTAAGTACTTTATCTAAATCAACTTCTATAAATTATTTCTGACGATGAAAATGTGATTTGTGAAACAAGTGGATTGATATATATTATATGATAATAATATTATTGATAATTAAGAAAATATTCCACCTACTTAGGGTTGAAACATTTAATTTGTTTGAGTAATTTTGATAGACATACAAATGATAGAAAACTCAATTGTTAGAAGTATTAAATGAAGAAAATTTACAAGGAATTCTCTATTTCCCTTTTTAAAAATGATAATTTATATTCGACATTAAATTTGCAGAAATGGCAAGGAAAAGCAATCTATAACGTGCATCAAAAGATTAGCTGATTCCACTACACCAATGCGTGTTGAATATTAATAAAACAACAATCAAAATATTCTGACACGTGTTTGGAACGATGAGAGAGTAAAATTAACTGTATTGACGTTTATGTAAATGCTTGAACCTTGAACAAAAATGCTGCAGGTCTAGCAAAATAATAATTCCCAATTTCTATTGCCAACGAAAATGAATGAAAATGAAATCATTTTTTGAATCAAGCAGAAATTATTTTTTCCGTCGTTTCCCTGTTTCCAACAGTTTTGTAGGTAATGCTAATACTCACTCTATTTATAAATAAAACGTTTTATTGCTTTCAAAAAGTTCAAGGTTTCTATTTCGCTCATCAAACAGTAAATTAATAATAGCCCTGTCAAAACTTAGCGTTACTTTAGGATAATAAACTGTTTGGTGGGGACGTTTACAACGTTTCCAAATATAAAATTAATATATTTTTAAAAAATCAGTCAGATTTACCCATCATATCAGAAACACAATACACAGTAACAAATTGTCGTAAATGTCATAAAAATCAAACCAGTAAAGATTTCCCCTTTTCGCTTTCCAACATCATTGATTTGATTAATGTTTATTGAGAAGGTGACAACTGTAATAATCGATACAAAGTAAAACTATTTTTAACTCCAGGTAAGCCTTGTGCAGTGAGTTAAAATCCATAAACTTGTTCTATACAGAATGTACACCTACTAGTAAATAAAAAATTTTAAACGTGTTAGTATTAATCTTCATTGGAATAAGCTGCAAATTATATTTTGCTACTGGTACAATAAATATTATGTACAGGGTTGCCAAATAAGCGAGGCAAACTGAAACCGCTAAATTTGTGATCTTTTTTAAAAATTCTTCTGTTGTAAGTGGCTAGGAGATTATTTTCAAGTTTGTAAAATTTCCGTTTTGAGGCAGTTATTTAAATTACAATATACAGGGTGCTCATTTGAATTCCGACACATTTTATGAGCCCATAACTTGGAAACCGATTAAGATATCGAGAGGCGGATTTGACTGAACGGCTTCGGGAATTAAGGAATTTTTTTTCACACTGTTGCCAATTTCGTATTTTTTCCCTAGACTCCAGGAAAAAACTTGGGTTTTTTGGAGGTCAATAACTTAGATATTTTAAATGAAACACCCTGTATTATTTTGTACCGTAGGATAGGCAGAAGATTCTACTTTTTTTAAATATATGGTTTTATAGCAATTTAAGGTGTTCTCAATCTTTAAATCTTTAAAAGATAGAGTGCAATTCGTTGACTACAGTAATTCCGTACATTTTTGTCAGCGCATAACTTCTGAACTAGTAATGACATCGAGAAGCGGTTTTAATTGAACGGCTTAAGAATAACCCAACGTTTTACTAACACATACTGATTTCGTATTTTTTCTCTATAATCAAGGGTGATGTGACTGCTACTGTCAGTCATTGACAAGTAATTCTGTTTATTGTGATTTATTCTACTTATTTAATTTTGTACTTTTGTCGAAACTCCTTATTAAAAATGTTAACAAATAGGAAAAAGGACGTACAGTTACATTTTTTGCAGAAACCAAATCTGTTACACAAACAAAAAGAGATTTTCGTCGAATAATTCAGAGGAATCCTCCGTCAAGGTACTCAATATTGTCCTGGTGGCAAAAATTTCATGAAACAGGTACTTTGGAAAGAAAGAAAATTGAAAATATTAATAGTGATTACATTTTACTAAATGATTTGTTGGCAGTTCAAGAAATTTTGAATGTTAATAACAATTCCATTTTCATAAGAAAAATGACCAACGCGTTAGAAATGTCATACGGTGAGGTACATAAATTATTAAGAATTTTGAAAATGAATGCATATAAAATACAGATTTTAGAAAAATTGTTCCAGAGGCATACAACAAAGTCTAATCATGAGCGAAACTCTTTTGGATTTATTTAGAACAGATCCTAATCCTAATTCATCATGTCTGATGAAGCTACATTTCACACAAATATAACTGTAGAATCTTCCATGTTTACAATGAGTTTGAAAGGGATTCACCTAAGGTAAATGTCTGGTGTGGTATGTCTAATAATAATACCTTCTTCTTCGCTGAACGAACTGTCACTGGTGCAGTTTACACAGATATTTTGCAGACTTACTTCTATCCTCAACTTGTGCAAGATGGCATGTTTGAGACGGTCTACTTCCAACAAGATGGCGCACCTCCGCACTATTCTCGCGTAGCAAGAGATTCTGTGAATCAAACATTTCCTAATAGATGGATAGGGAGAGCAGGTCCTATAGAATGGTCACCATACTCTCCAGATTTACCTGTTCCCGATTCATTCTTTTGGGGTTATGTGAAAGAAAGATGTTGTAATTCTTTACCACAAAATTTAATGGAATTGAAACAAAACATAAGAAACGTAATAGAAAATATTCAACCACAAATGTTGAGAGACTCTTTTTTAAATCTTCAACTACGCTTGTATAAATGTATTGACATGAATGGTGGGCATATTCAAAAACTTTTGTATTAAAGAATTTATGTAGGTTAATTAAGCACATTCCTACATATAATTTTGTACTTATTTTTTGTATTTTGTTGTTGTTTTTTCCTGCAGTCTAAATTGGCAACAGCGTGAAAAAAATCTAATTCCTGAAGCCGTTTAGCTTCTCGATGTCATGACTAGTTCAGAAGTTATGCGCTGACAAAAATGTACGGAATTACTAACTGTAGTCAACGAATTGCAGTCTATATTTTAAAGATAATCTGCCACTTAAGAACACCTTAAATTGCTATAAATCCATATATTTTTTTAAAGTAGAAGCTTCAGCCTATCCGACGGTACAAAAACATACAGGGTGTTTCATTTAAAATGTCTAAGTTATTGATCTCCAAAAAACCCAAGTTTTTTCCTGCAGTCTAGGGAAAAAATACAAAATTGGCAACAGTGTGAAAAAAATTTCTTACTTCCTGAAGCCGTTCGGTCAAAACCGCCTCTCGATATCTTAATCGGTTTCCAAGTTATAGGCTCATAAAATGTGTCGGAATTCAAATGATCATCCTGTAGTTTTCCTTCCTTTTTAAATATATAGATATGAACAAGGTAAAATTGTGTAGTATTTTTAAGCAAAATGAGTAATTGCATTTTTTCGAAATTTCTTTGGGTATCTTATAATTTCAAAAGAACACAAAAATAAAGATCCAATATTCGTTAAAGTGAATTTAAAGAGGAAATTGTAGATCAATACTGAAAATAGTAAATATATGAGATGGGATTAAATAAGGTTGTTTCCATGCTGAAGTGGATGCTGGAAATGATCAGTAATAAATCTTTTGAAGAAAACGAAATAAATTTAAAATAAATTACAGCCCACTTATACTCAAGGGAATAACATCTGTACTTTATTAAAACTAAGTAAAATGAAAAAATCTCCTATCAATTTAGTATTGAGAATATAGAGACAAATTAATTGTTGCAACTGTTAGTACGCGAAATCTTTCCATAATTATAATATCCAATTCCACAACAGAAATATAATAATTGCTACTCGACCCATATCAAAAACTACAATTGCATCGTCATTATATACAGGTTGTTTCTAAATTCATGCGACGAAATTTAGGGGATGATTGCTCGTATGAAATTAAGATGGGTCTTTCCCATAAAAAAATTTCCTCAGCCCATCCATTTCCGAGATATCACCCTTAAAATGTGGTGACTAGAATTGAGTTTTCATTTTTTTCTAAAATTTCAGTAAAGCTAAAAACTTGTAATTCTGTAGCTTTCGTGCACTCGCAAAGAACTAACCACGGGTATGTTTTCAATATTCCTGTTAGATTATACGGTGGTGAAATTAGCAGCCCTTACTTTATTTTATATCAAAACTTTTTTTTCGAATTTAACTTATTCAATTTAAAATCCTTGCTTTATTTAAAAATTTTCTTATTCCTAAATTTTTTCTCAAAACCAATAGCTGCAGAGAAAAAACTTAAACACCATAATTTATAATTCTTTAAATACATTTAGTGGAAAACAGTAAAGACGAAAAATGTATTACCTACGATTCATAATAAATGCTGGAAATGCAGTAATATTACAGAATTTCAAGTTTCTAGCTTAACTGAAGGTCATTGGTCATTGTCCATCCTGTTCTTCCCAGGAAGGTGGACAGGTCACTAGGCGAAATCTCCTTTATATCGGCAGGTGTAGGCTAAGACTCACCGAACACACACTCTCTTATTGACGATAGCTCCGGACACTCGCATAAGACATGCCTGACAGTTTCATCTTCCTGTTCACACATCCTGCATAGAGGTGTGTCCACTAGCCCCATAGTATGGAGGTGTTTCCTTAGTTGACAGTGACCAGTCAGAAATCCTACTGTTAAACGCAGGTTTTTCCTGGTCATCGCCAAATATTTCTTCGGCGCCAGCTTCCCAGGGTCGCCCAGGGTGATCCTGGCAAGACTGCATCCTTTGATTCCATCCCATCTCTCAAGGGATTGAGCATGGGTGTAACGTTTGGCTAGTTCCGCAATTGTCGAAGTCGTTAGGCCGTAGGTGTCACTGGGTCCTAGAATTTTTAGTCCAGCGGCTTCCCTGGCTAAAGAATCAGCAATGCGATTTCCTTTACTCCTGTCGTGCCCTTTAACCCACCTCAGAATAATATTGTTATCTGCCGAGGCGCCAGCTAAATCTTGGTGGCACTCTAGTACTAGCCTCGATATAACACGTTGTCTGTTCAAGGCTAATAGGGCTTGTCTACTATCAGTGCAGATTATTATTATTTCCCATTTCCCACTTAATCTCTAGGCTTAGTGCTTTCGAGTAAACTCCACATCCTGAGCCTTCTTTCATTTTTGAACCATCTGTATATATGCTTATTGCATTTGCAGCAATTGGCTCTGTGTTCTGTTTCATTTAAATTTTGTAGGGTTTGTTAAACAAAAACCTGGGTTCAATTGCATCGTTGGCTGCCTGCAGCAGAGGTAGCGCAGTGAGCGCTTCCTGCCATAGGCTTTACCTCAATTGGCCCACTCCTACTTCGGGGTTTACACCAGCCGTGCGCAATGGTACCATGGCCATTAACGCAACCTCCTTGACGTGCAGGTCCAGAGGGGTCAGACCAGTAATTAGTTCCATTGCTGCGGTTGGTGTTATTCTCATGGCTCCCGTGATGTTTAAACAAGACATTCGCTGTATTTGATATAATTTTTGGATGGCCGTTGCTTGTAGAACCTTCGGTCCCCATGCAATTGCTCCATACGTTAACATGGGTCTTATTATTGCAGTGTAGTTCCAGGTGACCACACGGGGCGACAGACCCCATGTGCGTCCCACTGACCTCCGACACTTCTCATAAGCCACATATGCTCTTTTTGCTCTGCTGTGTAGATGAGAGTTCCATGTTAGTTTCCTGGTGAGGGTAATACCAAGGTATTTCACCTCTTCCGAAAAGTTTAGTTTGCTTTTGAAGATTTCGGGAGGTTGCAAACCCGATAAACTTCTTTTCCTGGTGAAAAGGACCATCTCAGTCTTTCTGGGATTGATCGACAGTGAGGGTTCCTTACACCATTTTTCAATTAATTTAAGCCCATCCTGCGCTCTATCGCACAGTGTGTTCACAAATTTGCCAGTCTGCAAGATAACTATGTCATCTGCGTATGCAATTGTGTAGAATCCATTGTTATTGAGGTGAATAATCAGGGTGTCTAGGACTATGTTCCACAGAAGGGGTGATAAGACTCCTCCTTGTAGACATCCCCTTATGACCAGTCCTCTTACTGTGATGTCTTCTACATTGATACTTATTGCTCTACTAGAGAGCATCTTGAGTATCCATTCTCCTACTACCAGAGGTACATTCCTGGAGTTGAGTTGCTGGCTAATTGTTGGAAAGGTTGTTTTATCAAACGCTCCCTCGATATCTATGAATATACCCAGGGTGGATTTTTTGTTGTCCAATGATCTTTCGATTCTGCCAACCACTTGGTGAAGGGCCGAATCAGTGGACCTTCCCGGAGTATATGCATGCTGATTTGGATGAAGTGGGTTGTGAACTAGCACTTCATCTCTTATATACCGCTCGCATAACCTCTCCATTGTTTTTAAAAAGAACGATGTGAGACTAATTGTTCGGAATGCTTTTGGTAAGGTGTAGTCCATCCTACCTGGTTTGGGTATAAATACCACTCGTACTTCTCTCCACTTACTGGGAATATACCTCAGAGCTAAAGAGGGTAAAGAGGGTAAAGAGGTAAAAAGGCTCTGAAAATTCCAACCAGGTGCGGCATAAGAATGTCCATTCCCCATTGAAGTAGGGCTGGTCTTATTCCGTCAGGTCCTGGTAACTTGAAGGGGGAAAAGCTCGATATGGTCCACCTTATCTTGTCCTCATCAATTACTGCACTAGCAGATTGCCAGTCGTATTGTGAGGGTGTTATTGGTACTTCCGTCCAGTTTGACGTTCCAGGGAAGACAGAACCTGGGAAGTGAGTTTCCATAAGAATCTCAGCGCTCTCTTGAAGGTTGGCGGCCTTGTCGCCATTTTCCCTTGTCAGGATGCCGATACTCTTATGGTGGTCGTTTGAGAGTGCATTATGTAGCCTATGTAACCGAGGATATCATATTATGATATTTAAGTTTTTATTTATATCCGCTTCTGACGATACAAATGTAATTTGTGAAGCCGGTCGATCAATAGCGGTATTTAGTTTGGAGACAATATTTTTAAATAATTAAAAGTTTGCGGGAAATATCAATAAATGTTTAATTGACTTAAATTGCAAATTTGGTCACCTACGCGTTCCTAAAAGAGCGAATAAAGGTTTGTAAAACATGTGATGTATTCATTAATTTCCAATTTAATAATATTTGCTAGTGACTGATGGCTAATTGAATGCTGCTAATTGGTTTATTTAGGCAAACAAATAGAATGAAGGAAACATCCAATTTAAACCGTTCTTGAAAAATGTCCTACAAAGTAATTAAGGCTAATATTTAAAAATAATTCAATCGAAAATTGTCAATCTAAATTTTAGAATATTGGATTGGTATAACCCATATAATATGAAACAGGAAATTACAATATTTCTGCATAAAACAATTAGTGAAACCAATTACTGTAAACAGCTAGAAGAGTAATCACCCCAGCTGTTTGTCGCGCATAATGAATAAGGAAACGAAATTTATTAGAACCATTTTTTTCAGTTATCCTACGTCCTTGTTAATATCTATCACAAATGACTTTGTGTTTTTAAGAGAAAATGGATCCAATCCAATGGATTATTTTTAAAAATGATTGCATTTGGATTGAATAGACATATACGCCTGTAAATACAGTTTATATTTTATTTTTCTAATAATTTTAGATTCAGAGTTTTGATGTAAAAATATATTGGCAGTGCTTTCACAAAATTATTTGTGCAGATAAAATTAAAAGTAATATCACAAACCCTTTATTTGTTAAAGCGAATTTTGCTGAATTATTATATTGAATAAAGCAAGGTGTGGGTTGGAGAGCATGATAATTCGATGTTCGTTCATTATTTGATAAGAGCATTAGTGCGAATCGAATTTCAATCATCCTTTACACCACATCACTCTCCCACATCTACTGATGAAATCTAAAAATAATAGGCAATATGCAAATGGGCAGCTTAATGGAGAAAAACATTGGATTTAAAAATACTAATTATATAAATAGTTCAGTTGCCATAATTAATACAAAGATAATACTTATATGTATAATATTCATTTGAAAACCAACGATCTCTGACATTGTTCATTTGCACAGCTGTATGTCCTCTGTAATAATAATCTATTCCACTTTTATCAACCTATCTGACATTAGTTTTAATAAAATCTGATTAAAAAAGATTATGTTACGTAAGTATCAGTTAATAAGTTTGATTGAAGCATCAAACTATTTGATTTGATTCTCCACCTTCGCATATTACTTTGGATCTGCATTAAAAATTTTAATATTGGATAATTTTACTGTAAATATTGTTTAGGAAATGCAAATTTAACTCTATTCTATGTTATAGGATAAAGTGCACTTCAGGGTTTGTAATTGAATTGGAAGATTGATTGCGGTAGGGACAGTTGTGGCTATTTCCCTTATAAGGTTAACTGACACAATGTTCGCGGCTCCGATCATTGAGACAATTAAGTTGCAGCAAAACCACAAAAGATCTGCATTCATCATCTTACTTGTGGAATGGGGAGATGGTGTTTGTTTTTTCGTAAGTGTAAGTACTTCAGGTAATAAAAAGTACCTAAAAGTGGTTTGACTTCGGCGGTGCGACTTGCGGCTCGGAACTCCTATATTACTTCTTATTTTGCGACGGCCCTTGGTCACTTTTGGTGGCCCTAGTTACACAGAAATGTTTTTGGTACATTACTTCGTCTGAGAAAAATGTCCTGTTGTCCTCTAACAATTATAGTAGTAGTAGTACGAAGGTATGAGATGCTTGAGCATCTTTATTACCATTCTACGGGAAGATGAAATGACAAGACATTTTTGGGTCTCAACGGAGATGTCGAAAGGTTTTGGGAGTATAACTTCAGCCGGTATTTTAGTACGGGAGTGGGAGCAGGTTGACATTTGATGGCTCGCATCTGGGATTAAGAACGTAGAGGAAGATTACTTTGGAAGGAGAAATATGATAATGCGTTCCAGAGTCAGTGAAGACTCTGATTAAAAAGGTGTGGTCTTAGAAATCATTCTCTAGCACTAAAATTGAATTTTAAATTGACTGGAAGTTCAGAAGTTTCTTTGTGTCAAATTATGTTGTCGACTTTTGAAATAACAAAAAAAAGCAGTGTTTTTTGCTGAGAAATAATAGTCATGGAGCAGTAGATTGGTGATGAAGTGGGATACATACCACGCGACGCATGATAAGTTCAGTCTTTAATCACACGTAGATATTGAATTAAAAAGCTTCTTCTAAGAGCAGCATTTGATCGGAAATAAGTTTAGTGTGGGTGCCAGTACATAACGATATTTCTGGAAATGAACAAGCTGATGAACTCGCAACAAGAGGTTCAACAACCACATGGACCAGATCCAGTTGTTGGGACTACAAAGAAGGTGGCCCAAAGACAAATACAAAAATAGGTACAAAGCCAACAGTGGAGGAACTCTCCAAAGCAGATACACAGTCCTCCATAGGTGACACACGTGTTAAACCAGCCGAAGAACTACTAAATATGAGTAGAAATGAGCTAAGACTCATACAGGTTATCTAACGGGTCATGCCCCTGCATAAAATGGGGCTGTGTAAAACGGGGATCTCATCTGCAGACTTTGTGGCATGGAGGCCGAGACCATAATCCATATCTTGTCTGTCCCATTACTTTGAATATTTTTAGCTGATGGGTAGGTATATTTATTAAGGGTATCATGCAAATATTTGTATTTTTTCCCGAGATTATGTAATTTCAATTTTTTACTTTATGCGCCACGATAAAAATTTACTGTAGGTGGTACATTCTGTTAATATACCTAAAAAGAATAGTGATGATAATCTATTTTCCGAGCATTGCAGTCTACTTGTGTATAAAGTAAGTAGTGTTTTTGTTTTTGAGTACCAAGCAATGCTTTGAGTTCAATCAAAATGCAGGTCTAGTCAAGCAAGAACAAAGGAAAAGCGTATAAACTTTTAAAGATGCTACTGACGATATAGAAATAGAGAAAGGTGAAACAGTAAATGCAAGAATATTTGTATTTTTGTCATTGCGTTTCTGTAAAGGTTTTTCATATTTGTTATGTTTTTTTTTAAATCGTCAGGGGCATTAAAGGTGATCTAAAAAGCAACTCTTGATTGAGCAGTTTTATTGGAGAAATCTTACTTCTTTTTTCTTTTTCCTGCGTCCAAAACCCGGCTGCAATAAAGTTTACATATTTTAACATTGTAAAGCACATATATTGCTGCAAGTTAGCTACTCTATGTCACATTGTTTCACATTATTTTGTCACAATAAAATATTTTAGTTGTATAAGTGTTTAAGTAATATGGTAATGAAATCGCATGAGCTTCATCGTAGTAGCAGTATTTATTTTATTACTATCTTGGTCATAAATAATACCGGACAATTCCAAAATAAGTCGATTAATTCAAACAAAACCCTCAGTGATTTAACATAAATTGAAGAAAAATTTTACGGGTATGCAATGGCCAATAAATATATGAATTGGATGCTTCATAAGTATTCTTATCCTCTAATTAGTTTAAAGTATAAAACCACCACTGGAATCCAACGTCTTTTATTTGATTATGTGATTCATTTTATAAGGCACTTAAGTATACGCTTTCCTGACCGTCCAATAGACAGGCCGGTACATTTTTTGACAAAAGCGATGACCAAAATGAAAAACTAACTGGCAGACAACTCTATCCGAAGATAAACATATTTATGTATCCAGTGAGTTTATCGTTAATCCGTCCACTTCTACTAGAATTGAGGAGTAGATCAGAAGACATTTTTAAAGGTTTGAAAATGAAAATTATGCACGAACTAACAGGAGATTATACAGACGAAAGGATGGAATAACAATTATTATTTTTAATAATTCTGATTATCTCCAACATATTTATTTTAGTGACGAAACGATTTTTTTTAATGGATATGTGCCTCGGCAAAATATCAAATACTGCTTTGATGGAAATCCCAGATTATTTCGGGAAGGTTGCACACAATTCCCGCAAAAAGTAAATGTTTGAGCAGGTATAGGAATTACATTGTGAGCCAATTCATATTTGTTGATGGTAATTTAAATTAAATTCATTTATTACATACATACATATTATTACAAGCAGCCGGTATCAATTTCTTCAATATGTAATATTTCAGCTTCGAATCTTTATGTTGTCGGAGTAAGAAATTATCTAAATGCTGTTTTTAACTCAACTCAATTAGATTTTTACTGTATTGATCCAAAGATCTTGCAAAGGATTAGAGAGGTAACAAAAAATAGGTTACATTACTGGCAAAAAGTGGAAGGGAAACAATGTTTTTGTATGGTTGCAATCTATAGTATTATATTACGACATTGTCATTTTGGGTATATGTTACTTCTATTGCAACTGCATCCTTCTGTATATAATGTATCCAATCTTTTCTTGGCTCTCCTTTTTCTCCAAGTGGAAAATGGATATGGCTTTCGTGATGTTTTTACTTGTACATTGTTATTTTTTTTCTTCCGTAACATTAGTTTCCAGTAGCTCCTTCAGTGTTACATAAGTAACTAACTAAAGTTCCTTTGGTTGCCTCTGTTTTTTCACTATCATGTATTTGGTTTTGGAAGAGTACGAAAGAATTATCCATTCACTTCATAAAAACTGAAAAGTGTATTTCAATAAACCAATACAACAAGCACAAAACTTCGTTTAGTTCAAGCAATGTAATATTAGCTATATATATATATAGTGTGGAAACCACTTATGGAATAAAATTCTTTATGACATTATTTTAGAAAATTATAAAAAATGCCGAGACACGTCAACTTTTGAATTGAGTTGTGCGTTATGTAAACATAAATGTAAATGTACAGGGTGATTCTCGCAAGTATACCATAGTCGGTGTTTTTTTTTAATGAAACACCCTGTATATTTGCATATTTTTGAAATCCTCATAATGAACAAACTAAATGATGTATGTTCAATTATGAATTATACAGAGTGAAATTTTTATTTTTACAGTTATTAAACACATACATAAAATACCTGATGTATTTGATTTTAATATATTAAAATAAATGTTCAAAATCTTCTTCACCTAGTTGTTGACAATAGCACAGTCTCCTATAGAACTCTTCCTTAACTTTGTTTAAAGTTTGAGGTGAAATATTCCGTATTTCTGTAGTTATCCTCTGTCTTTGAGGTCTACAATGCTAGTTGGTTGTGTTGCATATACTTTGTATATAAAAAACCTAACGGCGTAAGGTCTGGCGATCTAGCTGGCCACTCAATAGTACCTCTTCGTCCAATCCATTTATTGGGGAAGATTTCATCTAAATAAGTTCTTACCATTAAAGCATAATGGGGGTGTTGCCCCGTCTTGCTGGAACCAAACATTTTCATTCCGTAAGCTAGGATCTATTGCAATGGGATATAAGTTTGCCAACGCAGGAATAACTTCATTTCTAAGCATATTTAAATATTTTTCAGCTGTCATGTATTTATGTTAACTTTATTGACGTGTCTCAGCATTTTCTATAATTTTCTAAAATAATTACATAAAGAATGTCATTCCATAAGTGGTTTCCACACTGTATATATATATTGAATATTTGCAAGCCGAGCTGAAATATCTGGCATATACCATACTATACTAGGTCAACTCCTAGTTTTTTTAACAAATTTTTTTCCATGTATAATTTCCAATTTAAATTCTCTAAAGGTAACCAGTAACTAACCTGGAATAAATATATTTTTATGCAAAAATAAATGTGTCGTATACATAAAGAAAACTGAATGATCAAACATTCCAAAATATTTTTGTTAATTGAACTGACCAGTTTTAATATACATGTTTGAGACTTGGTATGTTTAAAATTCTATATATTATTCCTTCTAGTTCCTGTTATTTTCCAGCTACCAGAAATTACGTCATCACATTTCCTTCTAAACCTGCCTCTTAATCTCCCATTTATTGATTTGGTTTTCTATAAATATTGACTTGTCTCGAGTTGTCCATTCTTGCCATACGCCCAAGCCCCACTATTGAAGTTTGCTACATTGTTTAAATACAAAATTGTTTGCTTTTATTGATTATCATTTCTATATATTAAAAACTTCATAACAATATCTAATGACATAAATCTGTTCAAGCAGATAAAATGTGGTCTTCTATTTTTAATGAATGTTTGTGAATTATTAAGCCATTCACGATTAAAGCGACAACTAAAAAATTTATGGTGGAAATCGATAGTGCAATTCTTGCACATCACGAACTATACCTATACTTAAATCTGGCCTTAGCCTTGATCGAATACTCATTGTCTAGTCAAACAAGCAACAGCGTTATGTAGACCGCAATACGAATCCTCATCACGGCAAATTCCCTAGTCAAAATATTAGCTTATAGAATAAATCTATTCTGATTACCGATTAAATTGTAGAATGAAAAAAATATTATAATTATATAAAAATGTGTCTATAATCTGTATACTTCGAAGCTGGTTAATAAAATCTGAATTTGCAATTATAGTACTCATAAAACAGATATATAGACAATTTATAGGTGGTATTGTGAACTTGCAATGATAGTTTTTGAAATTTCCACATTTTACTTGTTTTCTACCCACACACCCCGAATTATTATTGAACTTGGGACATTCTAATTTTTCTGTTCATAGTTATTTGGAACTTATTAATAAAGCTATATATTCTATAGACTTGTCCCATTTATTAGCTCCTCCATAAGCTTTAGAGGACTGTGGAAGTGGTTTTTTCGGCCACCGTAAAACACAGTCGAACAAGCCTTTGTACTACTTACAGATTCCACTTAATAATTCCTACTCTCTGCATCCCTGCCCGCCACATCACTGATCATTGGTCTAACAACCTTTGTGTATAACTATTTGGTAATTTTTTACCCAGTTTGTGTGGCCTTCTCAAAGAGAATGTTAAATGGTTCATGTATTCAAGGTATTCTCATATTTGTCTGGCTAATAGATTCTTGGTAATCGATCCATACTATCATCTGGGTTTCCCATCCACCACACAAGTGATTCAGGTAACCTAACCGAAAGTATCTCCAACAATAGCCTTTTATGCATAAATCACTCTTCATACATATAACGATGCTCCTCATTTCTTGAAATATAAGCTGCAGCATGCAGATAATATAGTACATACAGTGCTATTCAAAAGTCCCCTCCCCCCCCTCGTATTTTTTGAACGGCTACACTTAAATTAATAAAATTTGGAGGGTGAAAATAAAGTGTTGTAAACTTCTCTACGAATGGTAACAGGTGACGTAATAGAAATAGATGACGTCACAGTGCCACTCTGGCCAATAATTTTAAATAGGACCTTATGGCAAGTGATATCTCGTTTGAATGGCATTGACATTGGCTACATAACCATATTAATTTTGTTTGGGTTTAAACTAATTTTGACGGATAAATTAAATAGATACCAAAATTATTATTTCACATTTAAATATTTTTCAGTCCGCCTCTGGTTAGTTGTCAAAAAAATTGATGTTTTTAATTCAGTAGTATTTGTTGCTTTGCTAAGTTTTTTTAAATAGCTTAAATATTTAATTTTATTATTGTTTAACGAGACGCTTAAGAGTTTACATAGGCAAAATGGTACGTACTCAAGCCGACAAAGTAGCAGCTATCTTAATAATTGGTGAATCTAGAAAGAAGCTCCATGAAGCGGAACGTTTATTTAATGAGAGATACCCAGATCGCCCTATCTCGATAACTTATTTAAGGGAGCTTCTTCACAAGTTTGAAGCAACAGGTAGTGTTCAAGATGCCAAACGATCTGGTCGACCAACATTTAGTGATTATAAAAAATTGATATAGTTGCTGAAATGGTAGTAAACCCTACTTCCTCTTCAACTAAAGTTGCGTCTATATGTGAAGTAAGTAAAAGTACAGTACAGAGAGTGTTGGCTAAAAAAATAAAGTTAATCCATACAAGTTAAAAATGGTGCACCACCTTTCGGATGACGACCCCGACAGAAGACTAGAATTCTGTGAATGTATGACAAATAAAATTAGTCAAAACTCACATTACACAAAAACAATTTGTTTTAGTGGCGAAAGTACTTTTTGCCTCAATGGAAATGTGAATACACAAAATGTAAGGCATTGGAGTGACACAAATCCTCACACCTTTCGTGAACAACATACCCAATTTCCAGAAAAAGTCAATGTTTGGGCAGGTATTTTGGAAAACCACATAGTTGGTCCTGTTTTCCCAAATTCAAATTTAAGCGGTGAAGTGTATCTGGAGATGTTACAAAATGCAATTGAGCTGTTAATTCTTGAAATTCTGGAAGCTAATCCAAGGTTTATACTGTGGCACCAGATAGCATTGGCGTTTTGAAAGAAAGAATTATTGAAGAATGCAATGCAATTTCAGCTGACACATTCGAACGAGTACGACAAGAGTTTACTAATAGGATGTATTACTGTCAAGTAGACGGAGCACATTTCGAACACTTGCTATAAGAATCCATTGTTGATATTTGATTAATTAAATTCAAAAAAATAATTTCAATAATTTTGGTATTTATTTAATTTATCCGTCAAAATTAGTTTAAACCCAAACAAAATTGATATGGCTATGTAGCCAATGTCAATGCCATTTAAACGAGATATCACTTGCCATAAGGTCCTATTTAAAATTATTGGTCAGAGTGGCACTGTGACGTCATCTATTACTATTACGTCACCTGTTACCATTCGTAGAGAAGTTTACAACACTTTATTCTCACCCTCCAAATTTTATTAATGTAAGTGTAGCCGTTCAAAAGATACGAGGGGGGAGGGCACTTTTGAATAGCACTGTATATTGGGTTGGCGCTATATTCACTATAAAATTTCTCATTTAAGGAATAACCCAGTCGAAATATCAACCAAATGTACCTAGAAGGTGCATGGCTTCCTGAGCATGAAGGGCCACGTGAAATAAATTGCTCTAATCGGCATCTAGACCTGAAGACTACAGGAACCAGACAAGGTACCTGAATGAAGAGAGGAAGAAAGTGGAATGGTCCACCTACACGCCATGGGAAGAAAAAAAAAGGAAACATTATCATCAAAAGAATGACAAGCAGCGAAGACGTCAACAAAGTAGAAGAAAAAATAGAAAAGGAGGAAGTTAGAATCAAGAAAATAAGCCAAATCTACTCCTATCTATATGGTAGAGCTAGACGTGGAAAAAAAGGAAAAAGTAAGAAAAATCCAACATATTTATATAAGAATAACATAAAAAGAACAGAAGAAAAGAAAAGGACCGACGCATTCTTAAAACTTCCAGGGATATCACCATGGGCAGACGACATGCAGAGTAAACATAGATTTTGTCAAGGGCGGAGAACTACACCGCTCCAGCGAGAGCACAAGACCGAGAGACAGGCCAGCCATCTACGCAAACTGCCATGTAGAACACCCATAAAATTATAAGAGATGTTCACAGGCGCCAAATAACAGGACGACGACGACCAGCAAATTGCCTGAAGTCACCTATAGAGAATTTCAAGAAGACCCACTTAAGAGAAGACCTGGCACATCCATAGAAAGATGAGTCGGGACTACAACTAGGCCAGCTAAAAAACTCTATAATCTCTTTATTCGCAGTTCGTCGGCTTAGGATTTGCCCCTTATTAAGGCAGCGAACAACATAGACATCAGAAGACAAAAACAAGTCGAAGAAATAACCACTGCGGCTACACGTCCAAGAAGTAGACAGCTTGACCCCAACAGTTGCCATTTGGCTAGGGAAGAGCTGTACGCGGAAAACAATGACGATTAGGACCCATCGGATGGGATAGGGGGGTGTGGTGGCTGTCGTCCTCCCTGGGATGTATTTGATTTAGAGAGATGCATCCTGGGTGGGGCGAGCTCATTTTGCGCGTGTGTAGACTATACCTTGAGTCTTACATTTTGTTTTTATTTCGTATTGTTAACCCTATAAGACAAATATGACTATTCTAGATTTATAAACTTGTCCCAAGGAAATATTAAACTATATGATATGATGTATTTGATAAAAAGTGAATGCTGCATTGACCTATATCATACATATAACTGGCGTGCAACACAATACAAATGGAATTGGAAAACTATACTTCGGACCCAACTATCATAAGGTAGTGTTGTAAAATATCTTATTGTGACAAATTCCGATGTATTCAAGACTCTCGAATTTTTATGTAATCTCAAAAAATTGCAAGTGGTTTCTTAGAAAGAGCATTGTGTAAAATTGCTAAATAATTAAAACCCAGATTAAAACACGAGTGGTGAATTCCGATTAGTGGTAAAATTAGAACCCACGTGAAGTTGCAGTCGTATGCACGAAATTGTTGTCAAAACCAGCGCCATATTGTAAAATTGACATTCTACTTCAAATCAGTAGCGTAACGTTTTAACATTTTGTGGGTTAACACAAAATTAGAGTATTAAGAATATTTTGTAAAGTTTATATAACGCATATTTGGGAAGTCTTTGAAGCTTTTCGAGATATTTTTACACATACTGGTATATGAAAATACTTGATTATATTATATACTTCCAATTCACAACCTCGAATGTCAATAATAAAATGGCTGTCGGCATGAAACGTCGTTTGTAACGTCAATAGATAAATAAGACCGATTTGGGTTTCTGCGCAAGACAGTTGGCAAACTTCACGTTGCTTCTTTTTGTGCGAAACGGAGTCTACGCTACCATCAGCTATGACAGTTATGAAAATATGAATTTTATACGTATTGTACGTTCACATCTTGTCCCACAAATAACTCAAGATACAATATTTTTGTTTGTTGTCTAAGAAGATTTCCAATGCGAATTTTGAACAATGCGTTTATAAGAAACTCTGTCAACTTCTAGAATTATAAAAAAATACTTAGTGTCTAGTTACTTTTAATAGCAATTATGAATATCTTCATATGTGACGTATCTTAGACAAAAAGCACTATAGCCCTAAGGTTTCTTTTCTTCATAGGTCGCTAGAAAGTTGGTGAAATATGTATATGTAGATCTATGTTGAGTGTGATAACATTGATGATTTTATGAAAAGTAGATTGCCAGGTACACAGACATGCAATTTTGCAAATTTTCAAGCACAACACATATAGAGACGAATTTTGTTGAGAATATGGTAATTTGGAATACTTGAAATGTTTCCTTAATTTGTCATTTGTATAATTATTTTGTATTGATTTGAGTATTCAATATAATGAGTATAGTATACATTGAAAATAAGGTAAATCAATAATGCCATTGGAATATTGTGGAAGTAAATCAAGTGAAAATTTCAAAATGCAGTTTTCCATGAAAAAGCATTTCACACAGATATTAATTAAATAAAGTACTATCTATTTATCCGCTTCAAAGATAACTCCTATTTGCGATAGCTTTTTGAAGCCTAGTATTTTTAAAGTGTGTTTGCAATTAAAATTATATTAAAATTATATTAAATTAAACATTTTTATATTCATTCTGCAATAAATCGCGATCATTCGCACGTAGTTGAGTTGAACATGAGTCATAGTGGCCACAATATATCCAGTAGAAACTAATTTCTGAATCGGGGCTAATCATTTAGTAGATATTGCTGCGTAGTTTCAACTAATTGGTAGCATGGGTAGTATGAAGTGTCAATTGTACTATTTTGCACTAATTGATGTATACCATCATAATACAATGCGATATTGGAGATGGTGACACAAAGCAGGAACCCGGAATTTTTGTTTGATATCAATTTACCACAAAATGGATGAGTTATCAAAGTGAAGAAGGGACGTAACACAAAAAAAATTGAAAGCTAGAGAAGAAGGAATATAAGCGAACTTAAAGTAAAATTTTAATAATGAGTAGAATTTAATGAAAATGTAATACTCTGTTCTTCAGAAAACAACAGCCAGAAAATGTAAGAACAAATTTTAAGGTACGAATCCAATTCCTGTAACCGCTTCATCCTGACCTGATTCAAATACTTCTTACACAAAAATTACATTAAAAAAAAAACCTAATCACTTCTTACAACTTAGACAACCTGGGACATAGGTACCACAAAAGTATAACTTTTCAAAGAAATTCATTACGGAATTAAGCAACAAGAATAATATACCATTACCAGACTTGGAAAGAATGCCATTCAATGTTACGCAGACGGCTCAAAAGCAATGGGATAGGAGTGTTCGGGCCAAAAACCAAACACTCTGAAAGCCCCAAGTATCTTCCAAGCGAAAATTCACGCCATAAGATAGTGCGCCCAGTTCAATATTGATAAAGGATACAGAAGGCATAATGTCGGATAGTCAAGCAGCCATTAAAGCACTGAGAATGGTGTAGGAATGCTAAGACAAACTCAATGTACTAGGCAAGAACAATAAATTCACTTTACTGTGTATTCCAGGAAACACTGGAATAGAAGGAAATGAAATAGCAGATAAACTAGCAAAGGGGGGGACTGAGATACCCTTTTGGGGGCCTGATCTCTTTTGCGAAATCAGATCCAATTTATTATTGGAAGAAATGGGTAAAGCCGAAAAAAAGAGAAGATCTGACCATCGGAAAGATCTAGTAGGGCTTGGCCAATCAAAGATTCTGCTGGATGACTACAACTTGGTGAGATCAAATGAATGTATAAGTCAAAGTAAAAAAGAGTCTTAACAGAAATCCTAACGGGACATTGTCGCCTGAATTGGCACCTCCGCACTCTCCGCATACAGCAAACAATTTTAAATTTCAGCAGTAAAGTTCTTTGTTAAACAATTTCTGAAATATTCTACTTAAACTAGGAACAAGTAAAATCTCGGAATTTTATCTCAGACCATAGTTATTTGTCTGTCCCCAAACGACAATATGAGTTTCAAAGATGTTCACGAAATTTTTATCCGTCTTCCATTCATATCTAGGATTTCCAGCTCGGTTTATGCAAGGATTGTTGAAAATAAAACATTTTGATCAAAAACATAATGTGAATGATCAAATAATTTTTCAAGGAAAGTTAATTTTATTGGACCAAATTTTAAAATTCAATCATGATTTTAAGAGAGTAATGTGCTTTGAGCCCTGGGTCTGGAGTGGCGTTGAAAATACTGAGAGGTATTTCGCTCTGCAATTGAAAATTCACGGTTTTCAGCGTATGTTTAAAATATTAAGGTAGTTGCTGATAAAATGGTTCTGCTTTGTGTTCCTATAGCTACCCCGTGTATTGAAATGCTAATGAAATAATCAATTCCATTTTTGGAAAGTAACTTTAAAAGGCTAATAAAATGGTCTGAGATTTTAGCTTTCAGAGTAGGTATGCTTTTTCAGCGTTCATTCCTTGCACATGTAGCACGTAATCATTTTTCAAATTCTTCTCTGTTCGAGGAATTACATTTAACAATTAAAATTAACGAAGCTACAAATTTTGATTAAAATTTTTTCTTTGATAGATATTCCATTTTGAATTTAGTAAATTTATTCAATTCAATAATATACAAAATTTGGAATATTTTAATTATTTTTCTTTACTGGCAAGTGAGGAAACATTTCAGCTGATACGAAAAGACGGCTACAATTTCTGGCCTAAGTGCTAATAATGTAAGCATTGTCTAAAGCTAAGGTATATTTATTTCTCACGTATTCTTTTAAGTGCGACTTGTTTTTTGTGATCGTTTTCAGACCAATTTTATGTTTAAAAAAATACTTCTTAAAATTTCTATGTCGAGCCTAAACTTTAAGAAGCTTGGTTCAAGTATAACATGTACATGTGCCAATGAGGAAATTAAGATAAATATACAAATTGTTTAAACAAAAAATAAAACAATTGCTCGTGTTCAGTAAATGAATGAGTTTAGTCAACATCATCGTCTTTTCAAATGTTTTATTTACATCTTCATAAACAAATATTATATAACAATTGTTTATATAATCAACCTTTATCAATAGAATAAAAAGATGAGTGAATTCTTAATGAAACTAATTTTAAAATGCAAAAGTAGTCGGATTTTTGTGAATGTTTTACATGTTTGTGATACTATCGGTGTTATAAGTGACGAACATTGGAGATTGTTTTGAAAAATAAAATAATAAATTTCGCAAAAATAATAGAGCACTGTATTTTTCTGAGGGTAAGGCTAGGATAATTTGTTGTCTAAAAAAATAAAAAAAAGTATTTTGGATAACCCTCACTACATTTGAATTTATACTCAAAATTTGATTAAATTTTAATAGGTAAAATAAGGTATTTCATGACAGACAATGATGTTGTATTTCACAAATATAATTATGGATTGTGGAATAATGATAATGCATGTGAAAACCAAATTAGAAAAATATGGTTTCAACCGTTATAAAACAGTTTAATTCAACCGGTTATGGATAAATGCAAACAAAAATATATATGCGATAATTACTATTCATGATGTGGATTTAGATTAGATAAAATCTGCTAAAACGTACCTCTCCCTCAGCTCTTTTCTTTTCGAGTTCCTTCTGTTTGGCATATTCTTCTGCAATTCTAGCCTCAATAACTGCAAGTGACTCGCGTGTGAATGGACGGAATAAGCTGCGCTCCTCCTCAGAGAATGAGTCAGAGGCGACGGACATGTCTCCTCACGCCTAGGCCCCCACGATACCCTGAAATTATAGTTAATATTATTATAGAATGTAATTATTTAAAAACAGTTAGTTTCATTGAAAAAAGTAAACCAAATAGGAGTATGTCTCCGCCTTGTAGACCTTCTCTGGCTGTGCAGAGTACCTAGTGGCCTAGTGGTAAGCAGCTCGGACATCCCTTTGGATGTTATACTGTCTACACCTCTCATACCTAATGCTCCCAGATCTGAGCAGCTTCGATTTATTATAGCCAAATGAGGTAGCATTTCATCTTGTCCTTACTGGAGCAATGCTGGAAAATCTCATCGGCTCTTGGTTCTTTGAAAGGAAAGAAGGTGTTTTTATCCCATTTTAGCCTAGCCCTAAGTATTGCTCTGTAATTTTTTAACTTAGACGAAAAAATATCACATTTTTCATTCACAGTAGTTTTTATGTTGGAAACCATTGATTAATTCATTTTTGAAATATAACATAAATCTTAAGGTGTTTTAACAAGTGTAATAATAAAGAAACTTACCTTGTACCATGGGCGCCCATACAAATGTTTCCCAGGGGGGGCAACGACAACCATGTGTTCTGAAAAATATAAAAAATACTACTGAATGGTTTGACTAAGCTAAGATCGGTATCAAGATCAAGATATTTGTGGATAAAAATGTTCATTCATTATCATACTAATATTAAGGAAAATGTAAAAATCGAATGAAATTATTTAATAATTTTACTATATCAGGGAAATTTTATTTGATTTATTCTACGAGATGAGGGTTGAAACAATTTCACATAACTTCTACATCTATAGAATGAATGCACCTTCAAAACATATTTTTGGAACTTTAGTTCTTTACGTCAGGTTATGTTTGAGCGACCGGGGGTCGCGACGCAAAATATCTGACCGTTACCTTACGTTACGTTATGTTACG